>CAAKHD010006505.1:81428-100587 GCA_901007705.1 Fistularia tabacaria
TGATCAGGCTGAGTTGGAGGAGATCCGTAGTTCGCTGGTGTCGGAGGGCCTTACAGAGCCGAATCCTAAAACCCCATATGGCACAATTCAAAAATGGAGTGGAGTGAATGTCAAATACGTGCACGCAGATTTGCTAGAGGGAGGCTCTAAACCACCCATCCAGCATGAGTCATCAGCACTGTCACACTGCCGGTGTCACTTTACACGCTAAACAATACATGAAAACAAGCTTATAGTCAGCGCTAGGCTAGCCCCTAGTTATGCTGCCACAGACTTACTCTGCTGAGGGATGATGTACTTGATGCACCTCTCTCTTTCCTCCCACCCTTCCTATCCTTTCTGCACTTGTGTCCCTTCATCAACGCATGACAGGAAACCTCATATCTTTTCCCAAGTCTTTGGGCTCTTATTTCGCAGGTTCCCAGGGAGCGTGGCTTGATCTACTGCAGCCGTCCTGCCTGGCGTCCACCATTGGTATTTCATTTATGAATATCAATTAATGTTACTCTCAAGGATACTCTTATAATTAGTAAGAGATCGTTTGTGCCCCCCCCCTCCCCCCGACCCTCATACCCCCCTCGGTCTCTACCGCATTTTCTACCTCTCTGTCCTCCTCTCTCGCGGTCCTTCTTTTTCTAGCCCAACTGGTCGAGGCAGAAGGCCGCCCCACATTGAGCTGGATGCATGGAAGTTGGGCTTGCGTAACTCATTTTGAAGCTCGTGGTCCACACCCGCTGCATGTGGAAAGTGTCATTAAACAACCATAGAAATGTAATCTGACGTGACTTGACAAACAGTTACTGGAACGGTTGTCACAGAAAACTCCCTTCGTCGGTGCAACTGCGTCTCTCTACACCTGGCGTACCTGTTAGAGGGGCTCAGGGTAGGCTTGTCTGGGGTCGTAGGTCATGTCAGGCATGTAGGGCTCATGGAGGTCGGGATCTAATGGAAGGGTGTCCAGCGGGAGGTCTGCATAACCGTAGGGAGGGTAGGAAGCATCCAACTCTTGGATGATGAAAAAAAAATTGAAAAAAGAAAGGTATAATTACGGTATATATCATACAATATTTAATATGCATTTCTAATTTTAAAAAACTTTTTTAAATTAATTGTTGTTTCATATATTTTTGCTTGTTGTTTGGTCGAATAACATCTCATGTTTTCAATTCTGTAACTTGGATTATGCTTTGGCTATTATTTTTGGTTGGGTCTAAGTCAGTTCGCACAAATTCATTTTGCTATTGTGACGTTAAAACAATAGAAAGTCTAATAAATAGGAAAAAAAATAAAAAATGAAAAAAAAACACTTTGAAAAAGACACGCCTAAAGGCATTTCTTTCGAAAATAACACTTTCAAAACAATTGTTTCATCATAAATTCTGGTTCATAGTCACCATCATTTGACTTTTTAATGCATAAAATTGAGTACTTTTACTTCCACTTATTACAATTTAATTATTATGAGGGAGAACCTATGCGAGCACAGGGAGGACATGCGATCTCCACATAGAGTTGGCTATAGAATTCAAACGTTGCACGTTGCGAACCAAAGCAAATTTGTCGGCATCGATTCTGGCGCTCGGTTAACGCACATTGATCGTAAACAGATCTCTGTTTGAAAATCGTTTTCCTTTTTAGAATGGCTCAGTTTTTCCCGTAAATTGACACACTTACCGTCGGCCAGGTACGAGGGCTCCAGAGGAACTGTGGTGTGAGCCTGGGGGGGGGGGGAAACAGACCGACCGAGTGATCAATAGTCTTGTTTACCGCTGCGGCATCACTGGCGTTTTATAGCGGACAGCTTCATCTGGTCACCGCGCGGGAAAAACTCGAGAGGGTGATAAATCGAACACGTGGGATTTCTTAATCGGTCCTTTTAGACTGTCAGCACATGGTATAAAAACCAATTATAAACACTCTGGGTCGAGAGAGCGACCCCTATCCTCTATAGCATTGGTCCCAAACCTTTTTTGTACCAGGGACCGGTTTTACACATGAAACCACGGACGGCTTTGAGGCACGGGGTTGAAATAATAAAAGCTTTTGCCAGTTCACAGTATTTAATCTGAACACGACAATTACACTTTATATTAGGCAATGCCAATCATTCTGCACAGTGATATCAATTCACCAGTCAGTGGGAGCCCTGGGCTTGTTTCCACGTTACTCGACGGTCCCATCTGGGGTAGATGGGAAACTGTAACACTCGTAGGAATCTTGATATTTTCTTTTAAATGCAGCTGTTTTGTTTGTTTTTTTTTGCAAGAATCTGCGACGCTTCTGCGGTCTCATCGTTTCCTCGTTTCCTCACGAAAAAGCTCTCCTGCGACTTTTGTTTCTGGCTCATTTTTTTTCAAGGGCTAGCTTGTGGTAGCTGATGTGTGAAACGGCACGACAGAGTTAAGTGGGACAGTAAGGCGAAGGCGGAGACAGTCGTTTTTTCAAAATATGATCCGGAAGGTCTAATGAAAAAACTATAATGTCTACCGAGAGAGAATTCCTTTGTGGACCGGTACCGGTCCGGGGACCCCTGTTCCATTGGTTCTCGGAGCGTTTGGATTTGAACTAAAATGGGTTCTTAACAAGCGTATTTCTTTTAAGCTTGCGGCGTGAACTCAATTCTCCAAGACAGAGTGCTTTCTTTTTTTTGTCTTTTCTTATGCCTGGAAATGACACTTCAACATTTATCAAAGATATTTACAGGCATTTATGAGATATCGGGGGGCTCTTGCAGGGAAATGTAGGTCAGCAAATAGGTTTAAGCCATTTGACTGCGGATCAGCGAGTCCGGACACTCGAGCATATATTCATTGACTAATTCAAAACTCACCATCTCCCAGGCAGCAGGGTCGTGTTTGAAGAGCGAGTGTGTGAGCTCCACTGACACTCTTTTCCTGTAGTCTGAGCTCTTGTCCTCCGAAATCCGGAACAGCACCGCGGCGGCGTAGGTGGCTGCGGGGACACAGCGGCGTTCATGGTCACTCATGGGGAAAAGCTCGGTGTTCAATTATCCTGCCTGAATTAGAAATATCTCCCCTCATTTGCAGCACGGAAGAAGTCCTCTAAGAATATTTTACTTCTTTTTTTTGACAAATAATTGGTTGCTAATGTAACCACTTTTCACAGTTTGCCGCGTAGCCACCTTCCATTAAGGAAAGCAGAGAATCATAATCTGAAGTAATTGTATGGTAATTTTTTTACATGATAAAAAATATGCCAAAGACGACCGAAGAAAAACAGTTTTGCGATCTTTTCTGCAGTTATTTGCTGCTCACAGCTGTGGTCACCAAGCACTGATTGTATCTATACTCACACTCCACACTGCTGCACATAGCAGAAAATGTGATTGTTTGTTTTCAGTAGGAGGCAACAGTATCGAGTTATTGTTTTTTAATGTATTTATTTCTTTGTGTATTTGATATTTCATGTGTTTGTATGTATGTTTGTTTATTTATTTCCCCATTTAATTATTGATTGCCTCTTTTTTCCTTTATTTATTTATCCATCTATCTATCTATATATTTATTTATATATGCATTTATTTATTTACTTACTTATGTATTTATCTATTTATTTACGTGCAGCTTTATTTACTGTAGAAATTAACTGAATCTTTCCTTCGATAGTGTCTGGCTCTCGACATTCAAAGTGTCAAAAGTCCGTAAAAAACAAACAAGCAAACGAACAAGAAAAAACTGAGAAGCTGTCCTGGCTTACGAAGGTTTGAAAATGGTTTTGACAGTAAATATCAATGTGTTAAATTAGAGAGCCGTGCAAATTGCAGGTTTTATCACAGCACAAGATTAGATTCATTATCTAAAAAACGCTGCATGAACACACAGCGTCAAAAAAAAAATCTAAGACGATAAATACCCTTTTAGAATCCTTGGGTACATTTACATCATCCCACTGAATCATGAAATGGACTACTACATGACACCACAAAAGAAGATGAAATTAAAAACAAAAACAGTCCTTTTGTCATGTTCAAAAGGCGACATGGAAAGGTAACAGGCTTTTGAAATAAAGAACAATTCTGGAATTACAGTTGATTATTGATCAGAAAATCATCATATTTTTACACCCCTGGTACACCAACTGGTGAAAAAACCAAAACCCCTATACGTGGTTCTTATTTTGCGAAGTGAGTCTGAATATGTAAATAGTTAGAAAGTGTGTGTGTGTGTGTGTGTGTGAGTGTGTGTGCGCGCACGCGCACGTGTATGTGCGTGTGTCTGGACGAAACCACCATACCAATTCCTTCGTTGTTTGAGTGCAGCAGCTCCATGAGCGGCGCTGATGCTCCCTCTGCATCGATGAGCTCCGCAGACTGTTTATCCAAGGCCAGCTCACACAGGACGCCCGCTGACACGCGCTTCACATTCTCCACGTAGGAGTACAGCAACTGGACACACACACGTGCACACACACATGTGCGCACACTCAATTAGATCTTACATTACAACCTTTCTGCATATGTAATATTCATGCAGTTTACATTCAATGAACCGAAGACCAAACTCTCAAATAACCTTCATATTCCACAGCTAGCAGTGACTTCTTTTGAAGGTGAATCTAATCATCGCCCTTTAAACCGCCAAGTGTGTTTTGTGCGGCCGAATACCTTCTCATGTGCGAGTACCTGCACAAAGAGCGGTATGGTTTGCATGCTGGCGATCTCCCCTCTGTTGATGGGGTCCCTGGCCAGAATGTGAAGCGCTCCCGTGCAGCCCTCGACGATTTCCTCCATCCGAACGCCGTCCTGCGTGTTCACAGAGACGGAAAAAACGACGGCGAGAATAAATCTAAAGTGCATGTACGTTTTACTGTCTCGAAATCCCCTCTTTATAGGCAATTTAATTTTTAACCAACAACTGACTTTCTGTTTATGTTTTAAAAATTGAAAAAAATTATACACAAGCAATTAAGAATTCTGAATTTTTTTCAGGACCTTAAGGAAGAAGGAAATAATGAAACAGGGGCCTGACAACTTTGCTGACCATAAATTTCTTGAATATGGGGCTAAGAAATAAAGGAGGGGCAAATACATAGCAATTCATACACTCTTTGCGTGTGTGTGTGTGTGTGTGTGTGTGTGTGTGTGTGTGTGTGTGTGTGTGTGTGTGTAAATGGTCCAAACTCATATAGCGCTTTACACTAGACAGCATTTGTTATCAAACACACCTCAAAGTCGCCTTAAAAATAATGGAAAAACAAGGACACAAAAGTCCTTCGATTTAAGAAAATAAGCTTTGTGAATAAAAAAAACTCCTTAAAACAACCTTATAATAAATGGAGAATGTCCTTAAAATGGACCAAACCAAAGAAAAAATGTCCTTATAGTATAAGAAGAAAAAAAAACTAAAGTAGCCAAAAATACATTTATAGTCAAAGAAAAAAATAAGTAAAAGTGAAAAAGTCCTTATAGTATAAGAAGAAAATGTCCTCAAAGTGATGGCGGCGGAGCTGCCATGCAAGGTTCTTGCCAGGCCATTGGCAACAACTTTTGGTTCAGTGCTTGTACGAAGGCAACTTTGACGTGAGACACATGGAGCTGGGAATTGAACCGCCGACTGTCCAATCAGAGGGACCGACTAAGTCACAGGTTAAGTCACAGGCACACCTGATATGTCTGCTGGGCAGAGGAAGCATGCCGCTGCGTGTCCTGGTGAGCCTTCAACAACAGGTTGACCAACCGCGGGATCGTGCCCGACTCCCGAAGCGGCGCCTGATTGGCTGGGCAGAGGGCGAGGTTCCTGATCAGGCCAACCGTAGCCTGCGGAAGGGGACAGAGATATCACGATCCATCTTCAGCATGATGATTATGGAACGGTAGTCGCTTTCTTTTGGACAGAGAGCATCTCACCTTTACCACCGGCCAGTAGTGTGGCTGTCCAAGCAGCTTGACCACGGCAGGGATGCCGTAATGCAGCCGCACAGCATTCTGCGCCAGCTCGGCGTCGTGATGCCGGGATGTGAGGTGACGCAGGGCGCACACCGCGGGCTCTGCAACATCTTCCTTCTCCCCAGCCCTCAGCACAGCGTGGATCAGTGCCTCCACGCCGCCATACTGAGTAACCAGTGTCTGGGAGACAAAACGAGACTTCTTTTCTGACTGTTGACACGGCAACTGAGACGGACGTGATTTCTCTCTAAAATGATTTGTATATCGCTCTTGTGATCTCCGAACGCCGATTCAGGTAAGTGAAATACGAGCTTGTCTTTCTCAGGCAGAGAAAAAGGCCTTTCAGTGCTTGAAGATACCAGAAAAAACCCACTGCGCATTTGATCATGTTGCTATGACAACACTATCTATCACCGATGATAGGGCATCATTATTTGTCTGATGTTCGACCCAAGACTGAACCTAGTAATGTGGATGTCCCACTGTTTGACAACAGTAGAGAACGTACGGTGTGTGTGAATGTGTGTGTGTGTGTGTGTGTGTGTGTGTGTGTGTGTGTGTGTGTGTGTGCATGTGTGTATCTTTGTATGTTTCTAAAGCATTAATAAGATGCACAAACTGCCGGGATGTAATGTGAGCCAATCGTCTCACAGAGATGGAGTACAGTGTTGAAACAGATCCTGTATTCATTGTGTCAAGAATAACATGTGAAGATCTGAGGAGGAAGAGGTTCCTGGGGTTGTTTCCGGGCTACCTTGTTGCGCGAGTTGTTGCAGGTGAGGTTGGACAGGATGCCCGTCGCACAGGTCAACATGTTGACGTCATCCGAGCCCAGCTGGGTGACGAGTATCTGCAGCAGACCGTCCAACCCCTCCTGAACGGCAGAGGCGGAGCATGAGGAAACAACTTTCCACAGGGTCGCGTAAACACAGCGTTCCAGCAAATTTCAACAACCCCACCAAGCGGCACTGCACGCTGATTGGACGTTACATTTCAGAGGCAGCTTCAATGCTCAGAACTGCTGTGACGGCAGGAAAATATGATTTTAAAAAAATTCCCTCCTTTTCTGCGCTTTGGTGGTGCATCGCCCAGATCACCCTTATGAACGAACCGCCTCCATTGAAGCACTCGCAGTAGGAAGTGTCCGTGATTCAACACACACCTGTTTGGTTGCCGCATCCGACAGGTTGCGCAGGGTCCACAGACAGTTCTGGATCAGACGCTGGCTTGACCCTGTGAGATGTTGACCAAGAGCCTGCATTCCACCTGGATAAAGATGATGGTCGCACACATTGTTAGAGTAGGCATACAAGTCACATTAACAAAAGACAAATATCAACATCATACGTGACAAACCTCTGATAACAACACACGCCACATACGCACATTAACGCACACGCAAACACACAGATGTCTCCTTAGGGTTCCACACTCATGCTCGGGATGTGGACCCACCAGCCTCTACTATGGCGGGCTTGTTGCTGGGACACACGGAGAGCACTTTGAGAACGCGGCTCGTTGTCCACAGCAGCTTCTCGTAGTTGTAGTTCCTCATGATGAACACCAGACCTTCCGGTCCCCCATTGGCCAGAATGATCAGCTGACGAAAGGCAAGATATTTATTCAAGGACCCAACAATAGACTCTTGAGGTCAGAAAGTACCTTACCAGCACTCACCTTGCTTTCCTGGTTGCCGTATGACAACAGCTGTAGACAGTCGGTGGTGATGGCCAGGAATTTGGGGTTGCTCTTCTTCAGCAGGGGCACCATCCTCTGCAGGCCGTCAGCAAGGCGCACTGCCATCTTGGCGCCCTCTTGATGGAGCAGCAGGTTGTGCAGCGTGGTTATGGCATAAAACAGAACTGATTCCACGGGCGAACTGTACCAAAGGGAAAAACAACCAGGGGCGAAGTACAAGAGATTTCGTCATATGAAGTGCAAATCAGTTTGCTACAAATATCATTCTGCAATGATCCGACGGATGTGACAAGAAAAGCACCCTTGAATTTGCACGGCCTGTAGTTTAGACTATACAGAAGATGGCATAGTCTATCCTACCTGGCTTTGGAACATAAATATTTATTTTAATTATTCTTTTTAAAATTGTAATTCTATATATGAAGAATATGGTGATATTGTAACATTAATCCAGCAATGTAATTCATTTAACATTTACAGCATTTAACCGCAGGCGCTGCGGACAAGGGTTGAGGAGCAGAAATCACATCAACGCGGTAAAAATTGATATTTTAATTGCCTATTTAATTTGCAAATTTATATTTTACAGTGTTCAGTGAAATAGTCCTTTTTTGTCATTTGCTGTGACTGCACACGCAAGTACACACAATAAAACGGTCACGGTACACGAACACAGACGTATTTTTGGTTTGCTGCAGGGGGATAATTTAAGTTCGGCCTTTTATTTCATAAATACAAGGGGGACTCACGTAGACATTGAATATTTTATTGGAAAGCGGCATTCAACCCTCTCTGTCTTGTCTTTTTTTTTTCGTTTTTTTGGAGTTCAGAATGTTTTTGTTGCATGCAGAAATAGAATTTCATTTTCTCTGTCGCCGTTCATCGACTTCATAACTGCAGCCCTTTATAGTTTTTTGTTTTGTTTGTTTTTCTAATACACTGTATAAGGGGGAAAATATATATATTTATATTTAGTGTTATATCAATTTTAGATGTCAAAATGTTTTTTTGGCTCCAGGTGTTTTCATTTATGTGGGAAATGGGTCCAAATGGCTCTTGAAGCATCGAAGGGTGCCGAACCCCTGATCTAAACCACCGATCCTGCACTCGGGGGATACTGGAGCCTATCCTTGGGCGAGAGGCGGGGTCATCACATATAGAGACATACAATCATTCACTCTCTTATTCACATATTCTCATATTCTGGATGTTTGTGGACAAACCTTTGCAGCCACAGGTGGAGAACATACCAACTCCTCACTAAAAGAACCAGGGACCTTCTTGCTTTGAGGTGGAGGCGCTAACCACTGCATCATAGTGCCGCCCAAACAACCACAAAACGTGTTATTTATTGTGACATATTACGCCCGTATTTATATCTAGAAAGGGTAGACTGAAAATGTGACTTTGGCAGAAGCGCTGAATCTTACATTCTGAGCAAGACAGTTGAAGAAGGAGAGAGTACACTTACAGATATATTCTTCAAGGAGCAAGGTCTGTTTGTATAGCATATTTCCCAGATACAAAATAGCAAAATTTGCTCTACACTCAAAAGACAAACACAGAGTTAAAAGGAGTGCAGACTCCACATAAAATTTAAATGAAGATGAATAAATGAAACAGCACAAAGCTGACAATGTTAATTCATGGTAGCAACAAAGAAAAAAAAATAAGGCAAAGCACTAAATGCATTTATGTAAGTAGCATTAAATCTTGTGTGGGAAATATAGCCAAAAGCCCGAGTGAATGGCAAAAAAAAAAAAAGTTTGTGACCGCTTGATAAAGCCTTCACAGAAATAGAGAGATTGCGGCGAGGTGTGAGTGCATTAGTTCGCTATGGAGCCACCGAATGAAAAGCCCAGTCAATGGCGTTTTTTTTTTTTTTTTTCAAAATAAGTTTGGAGCAATTTGTTGCAATTCATCAAAAGACCAAAATGCTTGATTAGCTGTGTTGGGGGGAGTTAATCAATGATTTCTTTCTCTAATTAGAACCCAGCAGCTTTTTGTGGACTACATTTAGAGGTGTTTGGTTAAAAGAGGTAAAAAATAAAAAGGGGAAAAACAATGAGAGCATTATGAGAAAAGCTGATTAATGATTAACCTTCTCAACTTTTTGTCGGAAAGTGCCTGAATTAGCGACAGGCCTAAATTTGAAGAAACGTAATCGTACAAGCTGGCAAGCTGACGACGACACTTTAGAAGTTCATGGGCAATTCTAACAGAGTCAAATGTTTATTTACAGCAAATGATGTCTTAAATTCCGTGCTGGCTAAAAACAATAGATTTAAATAAAAAATAAAGTTGTCATCTGCATAGAATGAATCAGAGGTACCAGTGCAGCAGGGAATTGTCTGTCGAAGTAGGAATATAAATATTGAGGATAACAAGGGACCCAGAATGCAATCCTGGGGAACGCCACATAACACGGGGCTGGTTTTAAAAGGAACGTGAGATACAAGATGAGTCCGAAACTTTAAACTAGACTGAATTTGTTTCCTTAGCCAAGCCTTGCCATTACGTTCACGGGCTAGGAATACTGAAGCCACTCAAACGCCCACAAACATGATTCATTTCGCACAACAATTAAGACAATTCATTTTTGTGAAATACTGGTTTCTAGTGATTTTTAATGATGGACATATCCAACTCTAATGAGGGGGAACTTTAACCAACCAACAAAGAAATTTCTAACATTTTTAGAGACAGCCACCGTGCATCGACTGCCGGAGCACGACAATGGAATCACAGTGTGCAGGGCAGAGATCATTTGTGGAAGAGGGGAAGAGAAAAATCCAATTTTGACTCAATCAATTAATTACTGAGCAGCAATTATTGACATTTGAATGAACTTTGAAAATGGCAATCCTGACTGATTGGTGTGCATTTGATTAAATGTGCAGGTGAGATGGATTCGTCTCAGAAATCCTTCAGATGATGAGTGCAAAGCCAGGCAGAATACAAACTTTCTCACCAGGGTGATACTCAGAGATAGTCGGGATTTCAAAGATAAAGTTTCCCAGCTGGGGATAAATATTTGATGCTTTTTCAAGTAGCAGCAGGTCTGACGAGGCACTTTCTACGGAGATGTAACTTTAAGGGCTGCAGTAGCAGCAGGGACGGATGAGGGCTACCCAGCCAGCTGGAAGAGGGGACTGTCCAGGAAGTGATGGAACAAGATTCCATCAATGACTGTTTCCAAGAAACCAAGCACTGATTCTCTGCATGGTCCATTGAGAAGGAGCCATCAGCTTAAATACCATGAACTCTGCTAACAGTGGAACATTACCAGCTTTACTTGGCCATTTACAAGCCTGGATAAGCTAACAGAGGTCAACAGGCTAACTGCAGGAGAGCACTAGGGGTCAAAAATCAAAAATCCTGATCTATGTAATTCATAAGAAGACTGGTCTCATCTCATCAGCTCAACCTCTTAATCATTTACACTTGACATGATTTAATTATTTACTTGCATGTAAATCAGTTTTGAAGGCTCTGTCGGACATATTGGATCACATGAATGAGTTCAAACGCGTTTTATTTCCTTGTATGATTATGATTTTGTGAACTTCCACCTTAAAGTTCAGACAGGTGGTGTAATCCTCTGCATGTGGAGACAGACGTCAGCTGACATCTGACTGTGTGGGAGAGAGATGTCATTTTTTTCATTTCTTTTAAAGTCACAGCATCACACCGGCTGGATTCGTCTCAAAAAGGCATTTAACCAAACACCCTCTACAGAAACAAGAGCAAACACCGAGGCGACTCATTATACCAACAAAGCGATTCTGAATTAGATGTAGATCACACTCCGGCGCTCGAAGGAAGCAGCGGCACATTCTCCCAAGAAGAAGAAAGGAGCTTGCCAATATTAATGTTTACGGTCTGACTAATCAGACTCACATGTTACCTTACACATACAAGACAAGCCAAACACAATAGGCCTAAAGAATTGTTTATGCAGGAGATTTCATAGGATGATGTTGAAGGGAACAAAAGTTACAGGGAACACATAAAAAAAACAAAGAGATTGCGAGCGAAGCGTGGGTGAATGCATAATAACAGGCAGGGAAAGGGACAAAGAGAGGCAAACTCCATGTAGAATTAATGGAAACTGCACATGCCAGCCCCGCCGCTTCCTCTTAAGCTCTTGGTCCTTTTTTATTTTTTATTCAATTTCCTTTCATTTTCTGTGTGAATTAAGCCCTGAATCAATTATGGGGATGAATTATCCTCCTATGTTAAACCTCGGCGTGAGGGATTAACTCGACGAGGCCTGCCTGCGAGTTGGAAAGGCCGTAAATTGGTGTTTAAGTGAAAGGCTAACCTCCCGTTTTTCCAAATGTTCTGCTTTCTGAATCTACAAACTCGGACAGGGTTGGTTTCGTCTGGAGTAAAATGTCAGTTTGCAGTGCAGTGAGGGGTGGGGGGGTGTCATCGGTATCTAACTAATACAATCAGAATGATAATGACTTATACATTTAGGAATAAAATGCAACTAAGAAGTGGAAAATCAAGTTAAATGCAATTTATTATGATACAAGTGAAGTACCTCAGCATGCGGACCAGCGCTGGTATCCCTCCGGACTTGAAGATGGCCAGCAGCCCCTCCCTCTGATGCGACAGGCTGTGGAGGACACTCGCGGTGCAGCGGGCCGTCTCCATGTCCACCGCCGTAGTCATGGCGCGGACCACGGCTCCCACCATGGCCGGGGATTGGACCAGCACCCGGCGGCTGGCCTCCTTACGGGTCAGCTGGTTGACGATCATGGCTGCCTTGTTCACCACGATCTGGACACGGGACACACTCGTGAGCGCACACGTACATGTACATCGCAAACTCTTTATAGAGGCTACATGTTTGTATGTTTTTCGGTTATTTCATGCACTTTGTCACAGGTTGACCAATTTGACCAATTATATCTGTTTGCTTGACAGCTTTGTCAGGTGCATGTGTGATTTTCATATGTAAAATGCTAGCATTTAGCAACAGAGCCACATTTGGGAATAATAATCAAAGAAAAGATAATGAATAAATGGATGAATGAACCACCATGCTGTTGTTGCTAATCAAACAATTGTGTCATTATTTTATTATAATGTGCAAAATAGGTGGATAAAAAGTCGATGTTTACTCTTCACAACACCTTTCTGACAATTGTATTTAATTCACTTGTGGTATTTTCTGTTGTTCTGTTTCAGTCAATCTGTTTACTAAATCATTATGTTACTGTGAGTCTTCATTTCTCCCCTCTGTTTCCTCCGTCTTTATTCCGCCGGATCAAAACATGTTTGTTTTTTTTGTGCGTGTCATCACCTGCAATTCGTGAGGGTACATCTTGGATTTCTTTTCCTTGCCTTGTTTCTGCCGTTGTTATATCATCTGTTTACTTTAATGGCTTGTGTTGAGCTGTCTGGTTTTCTCTTTCGGCCTCCTAATATGTTTGTTTTGTTAGCCTGAAATTAAGGTCCACAGTGCTGTGGACGGTCCACATGCTGAAGTTTTTATTGAAGTTGTGAAATGCCGGATAACCGGTTGGTGGTTGGGGCAGATGGCCACTCACCCTGAGATTTGTTCTGTCCTAAGTTGTTCTCTTGCAACAGATTCGATATTCCCTCTCCCTGCAATCAAACAGCGGCTAATTCTTAGGTCTTTCTTGGTGAACACCCCGCGTTCATCTAAACATCTAGACCTTTTTTTTGTGTCTACTTCCTCATGTTAGGGGTCTTAATAATTAGCCAGAACTATTTGAATTGTGTAATAAATACTAACTAGTGCTAACTCAATGATAACCGTTATCCTGACCAAAAAAAAGCAAAACAAAACAATTGGATACGTTATACTTTGCAAAATAGAGCCAGAACTAAAACTTAGAGGCAGTATTGGCCTACATCTGTAGACAAGCATGGTGGCCTGATGATTTCTGAGCACCATCCTCTCTAGATAAGCAGACCTCCGGGACACTTCCTGACAATAAACTATCATAGCGGTAATTTATTCATTCGGGCGGCAGGGGGATTGATCTACTTTTTCCAATATGTTCTATTACTTTGGGACAAAAGAAAGACCTGCAAGGAACAAAACTGAAACAAAAAATGTCTCTGTAATGATTCATTCTCCGACTACATCAGACACATTTCTGGGCCTGTCAGCGGCTCTTTGACAGAACAGACTTCACCGTGTCGCGTAGCAATGTCAGCACTGCTGCTTTATGTAAAATACATTTAAAAATACAAGATTCTTCTTGTTGTATTGAGTCTATAACCTAGTCTGGTATTTATCATGTCTTGTTACCACAGGTTTGTACGATTTGTCAAACAATAAGTAACACAAGACTACCGGATCTTCATCTGCCAGCAGCTTGGTGAGCTCCGGCACTGCCCTTGTGGCCAGCTCAGCGTCGTCCTGGTAGTTTATCAGGTGCACGATGGCGTTCTTCAGCAGCTGGGAGGGTTCGGCCAGTCGCTGAACGTTGCTCTGCTGTGTGGGATCTGCTTGGGTGGGCATGGCCGCCTCCCCCTCCACCAGGGTCTCTGGAAACATGGCGGCCCTGACTCGCTGGGCCCGTGTCAGAGAGTACTGAGCATCTAAATCTGCCAGAGAGACGGAGATAGACGGGAGGACATCGGATACAAGATGCAATATAAAATGTACTTGCTTGAATCTAAAGGCACTTTTTTTGGCTCACAATAGCAAACCCTGCTCCAACTGGCATTCGTATAAATTCTTACAAACTCTGTCATAGCAGACAAGTGTGGGTGTGTGTTTGCAGGATGCTTTGTTGGACGACAGGGCGACTGAGAGGATGAAAGCGCCGCGTGGCGTCGGCAAAAGCCACGAAGCAGCTCGCCGTGACACATGGGCGGATCTAGTCAGACGCAGGCACACAAACACTCCCAGCACTGGTGGGCAAACAAAGCGACCGCGGAACATCTGATCAGGATGGCGCGTGGAAGCGACGGGCGTTTTGGCTGCACATCCTGTGAAAAGCTGAGGCAAACAGTTTTCCAAACGCATCATTTGCTTTAGGAATAATATTTATTTAGTTGATAGCATGCAACTTCGACATTACCGCAATGCATTGGAGTCTTTTGGCAAGTTCTCTGTGAGTTAAAAATGCATAGAAAATATTGCAGGCTTGATGTTCAAAAGCTTTCAGACATAATAAATGCAATCCGAGTTTTCACCGTTGTGTTCAGGCAGTTCGGAGCGGGCGGAGCACAGTGGCGGAGGGAATTCGCAATAAAAGGGTGTCAGCCAGAATGAAAGGTGCGGTGCAGGAGACGATGGGTTACACCAGCGATGGTTTTGAAGAAAAGACAGGAAGCACAGCTGGAAGGAGCAGAGATGAAGACGTCGTGAGAAAGCTTCTCTTCGGGACAAGACAGAACATGTTCTCGAGATTAAGTCAGACTGAGATGGTTTGGACAGAGTGCGGAGTGAAGATCTGGGATAGAAGGACGCTGAGGTTGGAGCTACCAGGCAGGACGACTAGCGGAGGCCTAAAGAGGAGATCTCTGGATGGCGGTGAAAGAGGACATGAAGTTAGTTGGTGGGAGAGAAGAGGATGCAGAGAGACTCAAGTTGTCACTGTTGTGTCCCGTAGCCTTGTGGGACTTTGGTGCTGCTTGCCCTGCGCTCTGCTTCCTACGTCTACATCCGGAAAGACAAGAAGATCACAACAACCCCCGACGATGCCAAAATAAATATTGCTGGTGGTTATATTTAATTCTAATCCTGACTGAATGCGGACATTCTAAATTCAGAACTTGATGTGGCTAATAAGTATGTATTTATGCAGGAGACCAAGTAATCGGCTGGATTAAGTGAGAAGAATATTACCCATCTGCTGCTAAACCCGGAGGGTTGAGTCTCCGTGTATTCTGACTGCACAATATTTCTTGGTGGACTTAATCAGTAGATAGACGGGCCATAAACGAACCTCCGGAGATACAACTGCTCCACAGATGATTAATCCCAAGCTGATTAGAAGGAATCCATGCTGTTTTGTGGTAAAAGGCCCATTATCACACACAACCTCCAAATGGGATGCATGCTGGGAGCTTCTGCCTCTGGTCAAGAGCAAAGTCAGCGAACAACACGGTGAAAAAAACAATAGTTAGGTGGTTGAAGGCATACATCGATGGTAAGAGTAGCGAAGAAGAAGTTGAAACAAACAAAAAGCTCATCAATTCATCTTCACCACGGAGGATGAAAAATCCAAATCCTTTCTTGCAT
This sequence comes from Fistularia tabacaria, assembly GCA_901007705.1. Lineage (NCBI taxonomy): Eukaryota > Metazoa > Chordata > Actinopteri > Syngnathiformes > Fistulariidae > Fistularia > Fistularia tabacaria. Next base: position 97,268 of record CAAKHD010006505.1, read on the forward strand.
CGCTTTGGGGAACAATGTTTACTGATGGTCGTGGGCAAATAGGATGCTCCTCGGCTCATCTGTGTTTCAAAATAATAGCAAAGCCTTTTCTGGATTCGTAACAAATTATGACAGCAGTCATCTGTTGGTATCGCCCTTTTCAGAGCGCATTGTTGTTGGAGAAATTGCATTTCTTTACAAGCCAAAAATGGCCCCATCCACCTGAATGAATATATGATTGTAAGAAATGTCTCGTGTTCATGAGAACAAGATGTCAGAGTCTGATCGACAAAAATGCGTGTCTTTTACATTTAAATAGATTTAATTATTTTCTGCATTTTTCTAAATTAACAGGGTATATACATGCAATTGAGTATATCCAATGGCAATAGGCCAACCTAAAAAAGTGAGCATACCGTGAGTAGTGTTCTATTTCATACTTCATGCGATTCCCTTTTTTGCAAAATGAAAGTATTTGAGTTCTGCCAGGTCTGCATTTTCAGAGTTTGTTATTCAAGGTTAAGCACAACTCTCGGATCCGTCAGTCTGGTTGCCACAGTTTATTCCAATTTTATTTATCCCCTTTTGTTAATGTCTCTCCTTGCATTCATTTGTTTTTAATCCTGTGTCCACGTACTTCTATAATTATATTGTTGATGTCCCCAGCTCATTCTTCGTTACATGACTGTTGTATGAACAGTGATATATTTCTGTCATATCATTACCTCTCCATTGAGTTTAAATAAAGTGGAAAAAACAAACATATGTCTGGATCGAGATCACATCTGGATGTGATATTTAAATTTTAACGCTGCCATATCCCTCAACATCACATAATCTTTGCACTTGGGATTGATGGCACATGAACATTTCATGAATTAAACATAAACCCCTTCATAAAAGGCCTTTGGATCCGTACTGCTTTCTACATTAGTTTTAAACTCCTTTTTTTTTTCTCCCCGAGTCAGACAGAGAAACCGCTTGGCTCTCCAAATATGTGGATGAAGTGAGTGTTGTTAAAATACATAGCATTTTAACAGCTGGTCCAATAAAAGCATCCGCTTTTCTCGCCAAGCGGTGGAGCATATGGTGTCCACGACAAAAGGAAAAGAGCACATTTGGCGATACTTTTGGATTTAGGCCCAGCACTTTGAGCCCCTGAGATGAGTAATACGCTCGCTTAGCCTGGCGAAGGTGGCAGCGTCTGGAGGAAACACCTCAGAACGACAGTATGTCTACGCCACGAGCTGACATTCAAGCAGTTTGGATAACCTAACGCAACTCCTTGGCCAGTCAGTCAGGATTGCATTCTTTAGGGGGTAAACTACAAATAATGCACTGCAAATTTGGATTTTTTTTTTTTTTTTCCAAGATGGCGCTGGAAGACGGCAGCCTGTTGCAGCAGCTCCGCGTGCTTTTTGCTCTGTTCTTTATCTTTTATTACTTATTTACCGTCCTGTTCTCTCCAATCTTGCGTGTGGGACTAGACTCCGTTCTCCCTACGCACTGCGCTGCCTGTCTTGATTTCCTTTCCATTTATAAGAAATATGCTCACTTGCACCCGGGATGAACTCCTATTACTACGGAAAGGAGCTGGACCCCCCCACTGTGCGCATCCCAGAGGAGCTGTGGCGGAGCCCCCGCCGGGGGGAAGAAAGCCGGCGCAAAGGTGAGGGAGCGGGCAGAGAGGGAGAGGAGATGCAAACCCTTCCTGTCCTGGGTCATCATGGGGAACGTGAGGTCGCTGCCCTAAGAGTCAGACGAGCTGGCAGCCCTCATCGACAGCCAGCATGTACACAGGGAATGTAGCATGCTGTGCTTCACAGAGACCTGGTTTCAGGTGAACAGTCAGGACAGCGCCGTCGACCCGCCCGGCTTCACGCTGATACGCGCGGAACGGGGGAGACGGAGCGGCAAGAGGAGAGGAGGAGGGCTTGCCGTCATTGTCAACAGCAAATGGTGCAACCCCCGGTCATATCACCGCGAAGGTCTCTGTGTGCACCCCCGATGCGGAGCTCACGGCAGTGGGACTTCGCCCTTACATCCTCTCCCGCGGGAGTTTTCACACACCATCGTAGTGCTCACCTACGTTCCCCCGTCTGCGGCCGCAGCCAGCGCCGTAGACGTCATCCACTCTGCGACCATCGCGGACCTGCAGACGCGCCAACCCAGCGCCCTCATCTTGATCAGCGGGGACTTCAACCACGTCCCTCCCACTCACTTTCTCCCAACCTTCACCCAGTACTGTGCAACGAGAGGAAATAAAACCCCGGACCTCTTGTATGCCAATGTGAGGGATGCCTACAACTCTTCCCCCTACAGGCAATTCGGACCACAACCTGGTACTCCTGGCCACCACCAATAAACCTATGGTGAAGAGGCAGGCGGCCATCTCCAGGTCTGCCAAGAACTGGTCCTCCAGAGGAGGCACTACAGGAGTGCTTGGATGTCACCAACTGGAGTCTTTTTGAAAAGGACTTTGGTAACGACATCGAGGGCCTCTCTCGTTGCGTAACAGACTACATTAACTTCTGCGAGGACAACGTTGTCCCGTCCAAAAAGGTCCGTTGTTTCAGCAACAACAAGCCATGGATTAATAAGAATATCAAAGGCCTTCTCAACCGGAAGAAGAGAGCCTTCATGGCTAAGGACCACCAGACCCTAAAGGCTGTCCAGAAGGAACTGAGGAGGAAGCTGCGGGAGGCAAAACTCAACCTTAAGGAGAAGGTTGAGTCCAGGATGGAGCAGAGCAAAACAAAGGAGGTTTGGAGGGAGGTGAGGAAGATGACAGGCTGTGGGAAAACCACACCTGGAGCCAAAGGCGGCCCTGAATTTGCCACAGAGCTGAACCTTTTCTACAACAGGTTCGACACCCCTGTGTGCTCTGCTGTAGGCTCTGCCCCACCCCCCATCAACACCTGGCCTCCCCCCTCCCCCCTTCCCCGGCCCACCAGCAGCCTCTTAGGCCAGCTCCCCACCCCTCCATCCCACCTTATCTTTGCCAACTCGGACTCAGCCACCACAACCAACCCCCCCCCCTCCCCCTGCCCACCGGCAGCTTCTATGGACAGCCCCCACCATCACCTTCACCCCTCCCCCTGCTCACCAGCAGCCTCTAAGGACAACCATCCACCACCATCTCCCACCCCATCTTTTCCAACTTGGAGTCTACATGTGTGCCCAAAGGTCTGTCTGTCCTGTCTCCATTCCTTCACTCTCTTCACCTCCGACTTCCGACACAAGTCCAGTTCCTGCCACCTCCAGAAGTTCTGTGACGACTCTTCCATCGTTGGATGCATCACCAACAATGACGAGGAGGAGTACAGAGAGCTGGTTGCGAG
>CAAKHD010006506.1:2494-48201 GCA_901007705.1 Fistularia tabacaria
CCACCGGGGGAGGCCCCCCCCCCCCCCCCCCCGACACACACACACACACACACACACACACACTCCCCCTCCTCCGGACTTGCGCCGCGGAAGCCCGGCGGGAGGAAGGAGGAGGAAGGAGGGAGGAGGGAGGGAGGAGGGAGAGGGAGAGCCGCCGTTTACCTGCTTCCCCCGGTAGAAGAGGCGCTGCTGCTGCGGGCTCACATGGAAGATGTCCTGGATCTTCAGCCGCAGCGACTCGATCTTGGTCAGCCTGGAGAGATCCTCCACGGTCCGCGTCTCCTTCCCGTCTATGGTGCGGATCTGGATCCACATCGTTGCGCCGCCCTGTTGCGCCGCGGAGAAAGAAACAGGCCAGGCGGCTGCGGCGGGGCTGCCGTTGTTTGCTGGCGGTTAATAGGGGAGAGGGGGGTGTATATTCAAAAGGGGGGAAGGAGGGGAGGGAGGAGGAGGAGGAGGGGGTTCAGGTCTCCATCGCGGCTTTTCCCTCTGCAGAGGCAGCGTCGGACTGGATCGCGCAGATGGTTGTTTCACATGAGGTCGCGGCGCCAAGCAAATCTCGCGAAACAACGTTCGGGGCGCGCAGTTAAAGGCGCAGCGCTCCGGGCCCGACGAGAGTTGGACTGGGAGGGGGGGGGGGCGATGAGGCGCCGCTTCGTTGTTTTTATTTTTTGTCATTGTTTTAAATTTTGGATACGTATAAACGTCACGTAGTGTGCAGACACAACACGTGGTGTATTGTTTTTTGTTTTTTTTTTTGTTTTTGTTGTTTGTTTTTTTTTTTACGCAGATATCCGAGGTTCTTCTCTCAGCGCTCCTGCGTGTTATTGTCCTCCACGCATGCAGGGAGTACGCGCACACTACACGCTACTACTATTCAAATACTTTCTTCCGGCGTCAACTTTGTTTGAATAGTACTTTAATACGTGTGTAATAATCACATGTTATAATACATTTTATTGAAGGCGCCTTATTCAAGCTACACAGACAGACACTCAAAATACAGATTTAAAAGAAACAATAAAAGTGTTCACAGTGAAAAGTGGTACTAGTTCGTAGTACTAGAAAATATTCAATGTATTAATGTACTCCTATTCAAAACACCGGAAAGGGACTTCTCGGCAATTAACGGCAATATTTAAATACGTATTTGTGAAAATATTCACCATCATGTAATCACACTTTGCCAAACATATCGACACCTTCTTAAAATAATTGCCAAAGTCATTTTTGACAAAATTACTTTTTTTAAAATCTAAATCACCTCCTCCCATATGGCTCGGTATTTTGTGTTTTCTGAAAAAAATGAATTGCGATGTTAATGAATTCAGATCGTGATGATATAGATATTCATACATACACACACACACTTTGACCCTTTTCTAGTTACAAAATTTTTATATTTATTCTTTCTTTATTAATTCATTATCTTCGCCTCGGTCGTGCACGCAGGGTCATTGGGCGTACAGACATAAAACCGTTCCCTCATTCACACATCTGGACAATGTAGGGTCTCCAGCGAACCTCCTGCATGTTCTTGGACTATGGGAGGAACTCGGAGGAACCCCGCGCAGATACGGGGAGAACATGGAGACTCCACACAGACGGGCCCCCTTTGGGAATCCAACCGGGGACCTTCTCTGCTGCCATAATGAGGCAATAGCCGCCGCTCCGTCGTGCTGCCCGGATCCATTACGAGTCATTAAATTGATGATGTTGTTTAGACTGAATGAACGCTGTCACTTCGGGCTCCAGGTAATTTTGATGACAAAGTGATTGGCATATTTCTCCACAATTAAAGGAAGCATGAAAGCCACTCCTCCCAAAATGAGCTCCGCAGCAAAGCAGTGAGGTACCCCTTTACTAGAAGGTCCATAAGTCACGTTCACTAAGTACTAGTCGGTATGAGTAATACTGACTGGATGGTCTCTTTTCTCTGACGGGTGCAAAGGATCCGACTGCGTCCTGCAGGATGTATGAGGAGCTTTGCAGGACACTGATGCAGGAGTTGAGGCCTTGACTTCATGGAAAGAGGAGACCTATGACGCAGTAGAGATAAACCCAAGGTCCCCGTTAACCTCCACCAATCCTTCATTCTGTCCAATATTCCTATCACACAGCCCCATATGGAGTGAAGCTGCAGAGGAGTAAGTGCGGCGTTGACGGCGGAGTGGTACGATTTCACGCCGAGGTTTTGAAGACGGCGCGTGAGGATCCTCTAATGAGGCTGGAGCTCACCAAGAGGCTCCTGCTTGGCGATATATAAGCGCGACGTATTGCCGGATCAAATGACCACATATCTGCACGCGGGGAACCTACTGCTCCCACACCCCCTGACGTTCTTGGCTGCCTGTTGTCGGTGCTTTGCCGGTCATCCAGATCTTAGCACTCTTCTCGTAAGGGAGGAGTGGACTAAAGACCCAGCTTTGGCTGACCCTTTCCGACGACACTCAACCTTATAACTACATCAGCCTCGTAACCAAAAACTCTGTTTGAAACCGTATTCGGTTTATTGCAACTTGATCGAGCGCACCTTCTGTTGTACATCTAGGGCAGATGTACCAATTGTCAAGGACCGAAACAAAAAAAAAAAAAAAAAAGGATTGAAAAGCCATATTTCAGTCGAGGAGCCTTCTGGAACCCACACAAAAATTAATTTCCATACAGATTAAGGTGGAGACTTCATTATAGGTTTTAGTGTAAGTGCGTTGGTCCTCATTAATGTCATATAAAATGATACTTTACATTCCTGCTCACCGCGTTGGATAAAAGCCCAGCTCATGTAGCGCTAATTTGACGATTAAATGTGAGATGTGTGATCATAATCTCTTATCTTTACAGCAAAAGTCATACGTCTCTCATGGCACACTTGCTTAATTAACAGCTGCCCCAACTGGAGACCGCCGCGATCTGCCGCCGGCAAATTTACATTTCCGACAGAAGACGAAGAAGAAGACCTTTATTGAGTCATACATACATCACGTCATCATCAGCGAAATTCAACCTTTTCTCGGATGAACCGTGAGCAGGGGTCAGCTGGAGAGGTCGGGCAGTGGACGACCATGAAGCGTTGATCCCGATGCCGCACGTTCTGCCGTCTGACCCGACACAAGAACGGCTGGCGTGGCGTCGCCTGAGGGCCACATCATCAACACGCAGGGCCAATAACAAGCAGATTTAACAGGTTCTCTCACTGGTATACGTCGGACGTCAGAGCTGAGCTCCGAGGACATCGACGACGCTAACACAAGACACCAGAGAGAAGCCAAACGGAAGGGAACTCAGAAGGTCCTGAACGAAAACTTCTGCTCAAAACAAGCCTGAAGGAGTGTCTGAAACGTCTGAGACTAGAACCCGGAGGAACCCCACACAGACGCACAGCGGGTCCTCGACTGACGTTTGCATTTCGCTACGGTAGCGCGACGTAACGCCATTTTGGCTGTAAGGTGGATTTCACATCCAGCAGAAGTACCTACGCAGCTCACATGGGCTAACACAATGGAATGAATCCGTATGGAAAACAAATTCATCCGCTAGTTCCCGCACAAAAGTGTTTTTTAATGTCGCAAACGGCGTACGCCGCGATGATGGAACGAGACTTTCTCGATAAATTTATGGACGACGGCGATGGGACCACGAAACGCCGTAAGTCGAGGGCGTCGTAAACCGAGGGCTGGCTGTAGCTTTTCCTCCCACAGAGTCGTTTTTGGTGCACGGAGTGTTGGACCGGATGTCGGCGGGGGGCGGCCGCCCGCGGCCCGCGCGCCGGCAGTTGGAAGCCCGACGGTTGGCGAAGGAGCCCCGATGACGCGCTGGAGCTAAAGATGTGTAAACAGCGACACCTAGCGGTTACGGGCGGAACGTCGTCGGCACAAGTTTGACACTGTACTGACAGTGTAAGTGTCTCTGATTATAACAACCGAACGGCGGCACGGATTTGAATGACAATATCAAAATCGAGATTCGTGTAACTCCCGCCTGTCCGCGGGGGGGTTATTTACAACGTAATGCGTGTGAATGAGTGAATGATGAGAGCAGCGCCGGCGTCCCGAGTGTAAATAACGGTTTGTTGCTAAGCGCCGACATGCTAGCTACGTCAGGTCACGCTCATTTGCATGGACAGCACGCAGAGTGGAAGTGAAGCTGACTGGGTTTTCCCTTCACGCCAGCCAGATTTATCCGTCACTAGCCTGTTTTTATTTTTATTTTTTCAAATTTATCTTTCTTTATTTTGTCTTTTACACACACATGCCGACAGATATCCGGCGAAATGTCGCCTCTGACGTGAAGCCCCGCGTCGGTCGCACAGCTGCTGTCAAGTTGCAAACCGTGCCTGTTAGCTAGCTGGATGGCTAGAGCACATCAAGTGTTATGCACCGCCGGACAATCAGTTAGCGACCCCCCGGCTAACGGCGTCTCGCCCGCCTTGCCGTCACTGACACCCCCCGAGGGCGCTGGAAGCATGGGCTGTCCTTTTCCCCTCCCCGCTGTATTAAACATCCGATCGCTGAATATGTAACTATGGGCAGCGAACGCAGCAACTGCAGGCCCCCCGTCGGAGACAATAGCAAGCTAGCAGGCTGTCGGGGTTGCTAAGCTTGCTAAAGCCCGTCTCGGCTGGTGCGCGTCCGGAGCCGCGCTGAGAACATCCAGGTACGTCGTCCGACCCGCGGAGCCCTGCTTCCGGACGCTTTGTTTCGACCCTCATTCCGCGTGTGTTTGCGGGGTTGAACCGCGGCCGAAGGAGGCGACCCGTCCCGCAGAAATGCACAACAAACTTTGGGCACTTTGGAGCTAGCTCGTCGGATGCTAACGTAGCGGGCTAGCCATTGATCCGTGGAGTTTGCAGAGCTCGGACGGGTTGTTCGGGAAAGTTTCGCTGCGGATTTTACAAGCGGGGGCGTTGGAAATGTTGCAACGTTAAATCTCAGCAGCGCCTGTCATGCAAGCGGTTTCAGTGTCAGCAATCATTTTTTTTGTGCAATCTCTGTTATGTGAATTATGAGCACCTGATCTGTGCTGTGCACTGCTTTAACGACTCTGCTTGCTACTACTGTCGCTTGTTTTTTTGCAGGTTTCCCTCAAACGAAAACAAACATGCGGGGCCTTTTGCATAATCACAGTGCGCCCTAGGTGACACCTGTTACCCAGTTCAGGTCCGTGCACCATGGATCAGGAGGATCAGTTGGACCGAATCGCAACAGCCTGTAGACAGCCTTTACCCAGCAGCCAGGACTCGTCTGCCAATGAATCAACTCCTCAGCTGTCCAGATGCAACGCAGATCCCGGGTGGGCGCACAGCCGCCCCGAAGATATGGACCTAGATGTGACCCAAGATGGACACAGAAACGGCACCTGTGAAGTGGAGACGATAGTCGCACTGCATTGCCCCGGTGGCCGGGGAGCTCCTGCTGACCAGGACCACCGCCACCGCCACCACTCAGCGAGCAACGATGAAGCGTCAGAGTTCGCCGTCAGCGATCTCTCTCTGCCCGAGGTCTGCATCTCAACCAACAGCAATAGTTTTGAGGAGAACATGAACTATGAGGTCCAGCAAGCTTATAGGATATTCACCGGGTTTCTCTTGGACAAGCACAAAGGGATCGCCAGTCTATTCCATCAGTCCATCAGCCAGCAGGATGGTGTCGGAGGTGTCGGCGGGCCGGGGCAGCTCAAGCAGTCCATGTGTCTGCGGAGGATAGAGCAGAAGTTTGTCCGCCAGGAGTACGAGACGATAACCGATTTTGTCGCGGACTTCAGGCTAATGTTGGAGAACTGCTATCGGTACCACGGTGTGGACCACTGGGTCTCCAAACAGGCTCAGAAGCTGGAAATAATGCTGGAGCAGAAGCTCACATTGCTGTCCAGGTAAAGTAAGGAAAAATACTTATTAGATTACCCAGATTTGCACGTCTTTGCTGACTGATGTTAAAAATGCTGCACGTGGCATCTTTATACCTCAGCAAAAGTCCCTTATAGTCGCCCATTCTGTTACACGTTCCCCAAATGATGTCTGGACTATTGAAAATGGAACGTAAACTTCAAGTAGAAGTCATGTAAAAATCCAAACTGTGCCACATCGGCATTTTCTGTGGTGCACAATAATTAATAAATCACAAGAAGAAGAAAAAAAAATCAGCTGTAGCATGTATTTGGATCCCAAATATTATAAAAGTCATAGTTGATCTAAAATAAAAAATTCAAATGCATATCCATGCATTATATTGACATAAGTAAACATTTTCAGCCAAACTATCTAATGGAACCGTCACCAGACGATCGTGGGCTTTCAGTGAAATAGCACTCGATAATGGAGTGAATATGTTGTTCATTAAACTAATGAATATTAATTACAGTTTGTGGATTTTTAAAAATTGTATCTGTTGGCTCCTAATGTCCTACAGATGTTTAATAGTTAGGCCACATGTCTCTCTGAAGTGCCAAAACAACACCAGCGCGTCTCTTACGGCAAAGCAGGATCAGTGGGCTGGCATTGGACCTTCAGGTTCACCCCGGGATTTTATGTATCGCAAAAGTGGTCCGATTTTCAGCGGACACGTTTTCTCGGTAACCTCCGCTGAATCCCAGATCTCAGACAGGAAATCAAATCGCATGAGATCACGGCCCCATGGAAAGTTGCGTAAGCACCCCAGGATGCCGGTGCGCGGAAACCCCGTGGACTGCACTTAACTTTCCTTATTCAATCAGCCTTTATGTATTTCTGTGCCAATTTCAGTCCCACAGGGACCAGTTACAGCACCCAGGTCGTGCATTCATTGAGGTTTGACACTTTGCAAGTCAAATATTGGTTTTGTATTCATTCCCCAGTCACTGCAAAAACATTGACAGCAAAAATACAGCAATTCAGAATTACATGGCTTCACTGATCACCTTTCCATCCCTGACTCTGACTACACCTGTGTGTGTGTGTGTGTGTGTGTGTGTGTGTGTGTGTGTGTGTTTTAGATTACATTCGACTCTATTGTCATTACACGTGTACAAGCGCAGGGCAACGGAATGCAGCTTAGCATCGAACCAGAAGTGCAAAAAAGCAGCAGGTGCAGATATAATGAATGAATTCACAGCATGTGTGTGATCTATTATGATGTCAACAATTTACAAGTGATTTACAGATAGCGTACCATGAACACATACCAATGGATATGTGTATGAAATGGAGTAGACTGTAGACAGGAAAGATGGACATCTTCTACAAGGACGAGCTTTTAAAATGCCACAATCCTAAACTATAGCCCTGTACAGACTGCAATCAGTTACTGCGCTACTTCACATGGCCACATTGCTCATTATTTATTCCTTTGTATTGGTAAATATGTATAGACATTTTCTTTTTCTCAGATGATACTTTTACACTTCTGAGCTTATTTTACTTTATTTACATATTTATTTTTATTTCTAGCTTGTCACTGTCTTGTCCTTGTATGTTTTGCTGCTGCTGCGAAACAATTTCCCAACCGTGGGATCATTAAAGTTCATCTCATCTCAAGTGGTGACGTACAGTTGATAAGCTGTGCTATACAAAAATACTGTTGAAATGGACAATAAATAGTGCATAAATAAGCAGTAGCTGCTTAGGGTTACCAAACTGTGCTTCTAGCCATCAAGGAGCCGGGGAGCACAGTCTCAGATCCAAATCTGCATTATAGATTTCTACTCCCCATGTTGACATTGGATGATTGTTTGTTTGCCTCCTCTGTAAGAATCTGGCTCTCGATGCTGGTGATGGGCCGTCGTTTGTCAGCTCCACCCATTTCATTTGGAAACACTCTCGGTTACAATGAGAAACCCTCAGTTCTTCTAATAAGTTCTTAAGAGCCTTCCAAATATTGCGCAGTTTGCTGCCAAACTGAAGGAGCTGATTTCTCCAGTGTCTTGCCGTTGCACACTGCCGTCTGCAGCGAGCTGCACAATCGACTGGCCTGCAAAAAAAAACAAAAAAATCTAGCATTTGGACTTAAGACAGCTCTTTAAAATTTGCAGTGTCCCGTCAGTGACCCCGCATAAGAGCCTGACTCCCGGGGAAGCTGGTCAGGATAGATAGGTTTAGGAGGAGAAAGAAATGCAGAGTGTTTGTGTGTGTTGCAGGTAAAACTCCGATCTTTCTGTTTTGGATCGTGTTTATTGATCAAATACCCAAATGCTCTGCCAGTGCATTTTCAATAGTTGCTTGACTGATATCAAACTGACGTTCAAAGACATATTCTCAGCTTTTTTTTTTTTTATTTTTTATTTTTTATTTCAAACATGTTGAACTAGGACGCTTCGGGAGAAGACGACTTTGGCGGTGACTTCCAAAGGACGCTTTGGTGCAGAGGAGGAGCGAAGCTCGGGGGGCACGTCGACGAGGAGGAGACTGGCGCCTCGGAGCCTGGCCACTCTCACGGTCGGGGGCCACGAGTCCATAATGGTCCAGACGCTACGGCTGGAGGAGCAACAGAGGGCCAAGGAAGAGAGGAGGTGAAAGAGTATTCATTCGTTCATTATCCACAGTCGGGGTTGCAGGGGTGCTGGAGCCGATCCCAGCTGCCACCGGGAAAGAGGCGGGGTTCCCCCTGGACCGCTCCATCACAGGACCACAGAGAGACACAACCATCAGCTCCCTCTTTCAGAGAGCCATACGACCATTCACCCGCTCATTGACTCAAATATATTTGTTTTTTTGCACTTCAGCACGACCCTTCAACCTCCTATCTCAATCTTGCACCACCCCCTTCTGTGCAATAGTCATTTCTGTATTAATATGACTATACATTCTCTCCAGGACACATCTCCCACCTGTCATTTACATAATCGTTTCCTGTTCGTATTCTCTTCCACCTGCTCTATGGCTCCTGTTTTGGATTTTAAGTTCAAAGATGTTTAAACGCTCCGGATGGAGTCTTCTGCGCGCCGAAGTAAACGGATTGGAAACGTATTCTGTGATGGTTTTCTCAACTGAAAACTCAGTTTTGAACTTCACGGCCAGTAATGAGAACTCTTCGAAAAACAAATCCGCGTCCGTCAATAGATCGTCCCACAAGACGCCCATCGAGTAGGTAATTCCCGGGACACTCTCCAACTCGCTCTTCCTTTCAACCGGCTGAAAGAACGATGAGGTGTCTGCATTCAAATTCTGTCAGTGTCCTTTTTCCAATTAGAAACAGCTCAAAAACTACATTTTACTTTACAAGAGTTGTAAATGAATTATTAGAGAAATTTGTACGACATGTTTCAGCCCACATGAAACGTTTTGCATTTACATTTATTTATTTTTACCATATAGATTAAAAAGAATATATATAATATTTACCAGGTACATTTTCATTGAAGAAATGCACATTTTATTTTACAGGAGTTGTAAATAAATCATGAGAGAAATTCGTTTTTTTTTTGTCGTCCATGTCTATCTTGCCCTAGGCTGTTTATGTTGTACACACTCTCAGTTTGTTATGTTTTGTCCCCATTTCCGACACATTCGTCCGTGCGGCCGTGACTATGACTGTCCCTGTCGTGGGATCAATAAAGTCAACGTGTCCTATCCTCATTCACGTCCCCGACGTCCCCCAGCACTCTGAGACCTTCCTGGCGTCTCATCATTGGCTCTCTTTCCCTTTTCAAACCGGCCTTCCGGTGACGTTTGCTAGGCGGCCATTTTGGCGGGGGCTAGTTCGCCGACCTCTTCCTCCGGGCTGGTCCCTTCAGGGCTCTTCACAGCGAATCCACCTCCTCCATCCAACCCTCTTCTCCCATACCAACTAACTTCATATCCTCTTTCACTCCATCCATAAATCTTCTCTTTGGTCTTCCTCTGGACCTCCTGCCTAGCAGTTCCGGCCTTAGCTTGCCGACTTACTTGCCGAAAAAGCCTTTGACTAATCAAGTACAGGAGTGAGGCGCAGGCGGAGGTGGCATCCCCCCCCCCAAAAAAAATAACCGGATGACGAATGAAAACGAGATAGATTTCAGTTTAAACATCGTTCTTCTTTCATTGCGGCCCCGTACCAAATGGTCTTCTCATAGAGACGCACAACAACCGTTGGCTCTCTTGTCCACACGTCTGGGCGGTCGAGGGTCTCCAGTGAAAGAGTATATCTTGTCGAATGTTTTTGCGCTGACATTGTTCCAGGCGTTTGTACGGAACGGCTGTGAACTGACCCAGCTGTTGTTTTTGCTTTTCTTCAGGCAGCGAGAGCTGGAGAAAAAAGAAGCTGAGGAAATGTCAGCCAAGGAGGTGGAGGAGTGGGAGCAGAGCTTGTTGTCGCAGGCTTCGCCCCACACCGTGGACACCCTTTGGGAACTCCCGGCTATCGGTCACTTCCTCTGCCTGGCCCAGACGGCGCTGAACCTCCCAGAAATTGTGTTTTTCGAGCTGGAGCGGTGTTTGTTGATGCCCCGCTGCAGCGTCCTGCTCTCCAAAATCATGTCTTCCCTCCTCTCCCCGTGGCAAAAGAGGGCGACTCTGCACCGCAGACCAGCCATGCCTTACCGCCGCTGGGAGTCGGAGCTCCGGCAGCGGGTCCTGGGCTGGTACCGGGCCGTCGGGAGCGCCCGGAATCAGCCGCACCGGGCGGAGCAGCTGGGACTCTGCCACCAGTTTTTCGGCACGCTGGGCGAGGTGAGCCCTCTGGAGGAGAAGCCCTTCCATCTGCTGCCCTTCCACCAGCGAGTGTGGCTCCTGAAGGGCCTGTGTGACCACGTGTACGAGACGCAGAAGGACGTGCAGGACGCCGTGCTGGCCCAGCCCATTCACGAGTGCAGGGAGTCCATTCTGGGCTACGACAGCAAGGAGACCGCCTACATACATTTCCCGCATTTCTGCGGGGCCGATCTGAGGATCTACCGCCAGACGCCCAGCGCGCCCCCGCCGTTTCCTTTCCCCTCCGCGTGGGTGAAGAGCGTGGAGGTGGAGCCGGGCCCGGAGGGCGATGACTCAGGCGGAGAGAGGGACGGGGGGAATAAAAACGACGGGGGGTGTCCCGCGGACGGGGGGGAGTCCGATCTTTTCGGGAAGGCCCACGCTGAAACCTTTGGGTTTTTCAAAAGGGAAAACGGGGACAGGGAGGAAGGTGAGGAGAGCTTCAAAGTGTGGTCTCTAAAGAAGGAGGCGCCGTCCGAGTCCGGGCCCTCTGAGGGAGACTCGTCTGAAGACTCCAAATCCGAACGGAGACTTCACACGAGCTCTCCGTCGCCAACGCACACGACAACTTCCAGGGCAAGCGCTGTTCGAGCGTTTTTCCAGGGAGAGGCTTCCCAACCGGGGCATCGCTCCAAACGCCTCGCCATAAAGCGGGAGCGCGGGTTCTCCCCTGGCTTGGACAGGACCATTAAAGCCGAGACGCGAGAACCTTGTCTGAGCGTGGGGGAGCACTGCTACACGGGCAGGTCCCCCGCTCGCTCCGCCAACGCGGCCTCGCCGACCAAACCGCAGGGGACCAAAAAAGAAGGAGGCAGTCCCGGCCAGGAGCCGGAGACGTCTCCCTGTCTGGAATCCTGTCAAAGCCCAACTGGTCGCGATAAATCTGCACGGCGCGGCGGCGCGGCGGCGCGAGCGGCGCAGTCCTCCGACAGCGCGCAAAGCTCCTGCGGCGAGAGGACGCCGGACAAAAAGTGGACTAAGAAAAAGAAGTGGAAGAAAAAGCGAGGGAGGGAGCAGCTGCCGGGGGCCAAAGGGGAGAAAAAGCAGCTGCGTTGCAAGGACGAGATGAGCGCGCGGCCCTCCCAGGCTGCCAAGCCTGCAGTGCAGCGGCGGGTTCCCCCAACGCTCAAGAGGAGGGACCGGAAGAAGAAGCAAAAAATGGGTGAGGGCAAAGGTTCCTCTGACGGGCAGCTCGGCTTTTATCAGTTCCCACCTGGCCTCAGAGGGCGGGGCCGCCAGGGGCTCGCATCTGACGGCCACGGTCTGGCCCGGGTTACAAAAAACAACAGTCCACATCAGAATGATGCAGCCCGGGTTGCTCTTTTCTTTGCTGTTTCAAAAAATAAAATACACGGTGTGCGACAAAAAATCCGCACACCAGGGGTGCTCCAGAGACGAAGAGAAATTATTTCACGTAGAGAACAGGATTTCTTTTATCCTATGATGTTTCGAACAAAATATGTTAACAAGCCTTTTCTTATGGCACGATTTTTAAGGGAATTATCATATGATTATTTTTATTTTTTGTATTTTTTTTTGGCACCTCTCCTGTTGGACTTATAACTTGACAACAGAGCAACCAGAGTAACGAGAGTATGGCAAAGACCACCCAAAAAACATCCCTATGAACAAGATCTAATATCGAAACAACAAATAAAAGAGGGAAACAATCACATGATCATCCCCTTTTTAAATGGCGCCATAAGAAACGGTCTGTTAAAGGTATTTTAATCAGCATCTGAGGAAGAACATTTTTGGTCGAAACGTGATCAAACGTTTCTGTTCTCTATGCAAAATAAATTAGCCCCATTTTTGGAGCACTCTCGGTGTGCAGAATTTTTGTTTCAAACCGTTATTCAGTCGATTTCTTTTTTTTTTTTTTTGATCCAGCACCCATTCCCAACTGTGCAGCAGTGGATGTGCGTGCTTTTTCTCTGAAAAAACAAAAACCTCAGAGAATTATTAAGTCACCTATTGATGACTCTAGTCGGCTGTTGTATTTCGAGGGATTTATTATTCTGGCCCCAGAGGCGCCGAGCCTTGGCCAGTTGGACGCCCGCCGGCACCGTCCCCTTGTCTATCGGACCGCCTGAGATCCCCTCGCCCGGTCTGAAAAAGGGAAAAACTACCCCGCGGGGTATTTTTTGTCAGTATTGGTATTTACTCACATGTGATGTATCCGCTCTATCGCCACATCTGCTTTATCGGTGACAGGAAAAAAGCCTGCGTCGACAAAGAGAAGTAAAGATGAACCCCCAGTGGAGCCGTCCTTTAAGGTAGTCCGTCTCGGTGAAACACGCAGTCAGTACAGCTGATATTTAATGTCAACTGATTTTTATTTCTAATATTTTTAATGTTTCTCATTTTCTCACTGGATCCATCGTTGCTCCTGCAAAGCTGGTATGCACTAACCTGGAGGAGCTGCGGGAGCTGATCAGTAAGACGGAGGACGAGCTGGATGACCTGGAGAGCACCAAGAAGAGACTGGTACTTGAAGGCCGCGGTTCCGTCGAGATGATTCCCAGAGCTCCCGTTGTGTTCGGAGGATCCGACGCGCTCGCCGTTTCTTTTTTTTTTCACGCGGCCTCACGGTGTGTGTCTCGCTTTGCCTGGCAGGGCCGGTGGTACTACAAGCGAGAAGCGGTGAAGGACCTCCACAGCACTCTGATCAGACTACTGAATGAACTCTCCCCCTGGGAACCCAAACTTGTCAAGGCCCACCAGAGGAACAGGTAGGGACGAGGGCATCAGACATCCACCGATGCTACTCTTATGTCCAATCTCTGGCGCTCCGCCGACCGGCACAAAGCAAATGAACTCAAACTTTGATTCCAAAACTCTGGTTTCCGCGCCAGGCTGCGTCTGAAGAAGGAGTTCGACGATTTCAAGAAGCATCCGGACTACGAAAACTTTGTGCGCGAGGAGTGTGCTTCGTCGACGTCGTCGTCCGATGAGGAGGAGGAGAGCGGTTTGGGGAAGGACGCGTGTTCGTTGGATCATTATAGAAGATCAGAGGAGGAGGATCAGGAGCATGTAGTTCCCAGAGGTCTTTGGAGTGGAGGTAATGCCACTTCAGAAAGGTCCTATCCTGCTCCTTGAAAGAAGAGTCTGCCTTTCCTGTTGAGTTTCTAAATGTGTGTGTTGGAGATTAGCCTGTGTGAGTCTCCTAACAGTTAGCTCTGCTGTGTTCCCAGCAAGCACCAGGGAGCTCGCCGCCGAAGCGGCTGGAGAGGGAACAGTGACCCCCGTCTCCCGCAACCACCTGGCCGGCGGCGAGAAAAGCACAGGCTCCTCAGCGAGGGTTCAGACTGGCAGCGGTAACACAGGGTCAACCCCGGACTCAGGGTCGCAGTCCAAATCCGAACCGGTCCCGTCAAATCAATACCGGGATCCGAACTCATCGTCGGCGTCAGTGACGCCGGCGCAGTATTCCCCATCGCCGAGAATCCCCATCCTCCACCCCACCACCGGACTACCTAAGGGCTACACGCCCATCCCGACTCTTCTCGCCAAGAGCGTGGGAAACAAAGTGACCTTAATGAAACGGCCAGTCGATTGCTCAGGGCTCAATCACCTTGATAGACCCAACAAGGGTTCTCCTTCGGGCTCCGTGCCTACCTCTGCAGCGGGGGCCGCAGAACTTTCGAAAGCACAAAGGCCTCTCTCCCATTCCCAGCAGAACGCGCGGCGCCCGCACGGACAAGGACAGCGACCGAAGCACGTTCTCACGCAGCCCGCGATGGCGGCGGCTCTCCTCCAATCAGCACAGGCCAAACCAATCCAGACTGTACCAAAAACTCCTGTCCAGGTGGTGTACAAGGTCCCGGAGGGGCTGGGTCACATCGTGTCGAAAGACGGCGGCGGCCCGGTCAAGATTTCTGTCCACCCAGTCCTGGACCAGAACACGGGGGACAAGATAATGCAGCAGGTGGTCATTCTGCCCGCCAACCTTCTCGCTCACAAATCCGAGGAGAAATGTCTCGATCCGCAACATTCTAAGGACGTTCAGGTCCCCGCTGCTAAAGCCACAAGCCCCCTGTGTATGTCCACCAACGTGCCTGGGTTCACCATTCCAGAAAGCAACATCCACATTCAGCAGGTGGCCGCTCTGAACGATGCCAAAACGCCGAAGACCCCTGCGCCCTCGGTTTCGCCTTGTCAGCCGCCCGGGCTCTCGAGCACAGCGCCGTTCAAGGGGAGGCACGTCTGCAGTCCCAAAGCCGGCGCGCCGCAGCCCGCCCTGTCGCATCCCTCGTCGATGGCGGCTCCCGGCGCTTCGGTTTCCGCCGCGGACCCGAAGCAGGAGCTGAAGACGGTGTGCATCCGTGACTCGCAGTCCATTCTGGTGACGACGAGAGGAGGCAACACCGGCATTGTCAAAGTCCAGACCTCCACAGACCAGGGTGCCCTCGGCACTTTGTCCAGCAGCCCGGTCATCACCATCTCCCCGCAGTTCAAAGCCTTCCTCGTATCCAAGACGTCGCCGTCTTCCACCTCCGCGCCTTCTCACGCTTCATCTTGCGCCATCCCGGCTCTGGCCGACCTCTCAGTGGCCGCGCCCCAGCAGCATGTCCCGTCAGTATTGAAGCCCCCGTCGGTCGTCTCAGCCCCCGCGGTCCCAGCGCTCGCCGGGAGCGTTGCCGCCACAGCACCGACCTTCCCTTCAAGTCAAGGTTCCGACATTTCAGGTGGTTCTACAGTCGCAACAAAAGCTGGGCAGCTCGTACAGGCGCCCCCTGCGGGCGCTCACTTCCAGCCCTCATCGGCACAAAGCACTCGCCTCCCTTCGCCGGGTAACACCGGCCTGGAACTGACCAGTAAACCTGGCGTGAAACGGGCCGGTTCAGAAGAGAGATCCCCAGTCACCAAATTCATCTTACTAACTCCATCTTCTTCAACTTCTTCCTCTTCTTCTTCTTCTTCTTCTTCTTCTTCTTCTTCTTCTTCTTCCTCCTCCTCCCCTGCCTCAAATGTAGCAGTATCACCAGAAACCCCCTCAGTCACTAAATCAGTTTGCTCTTCAAAAGTCATGTTCCTCAACCAGCCCGCAGCAGCATCGCCCAGCTCCTTTGCGGGGGCTATTCCGAAGCAAGGCGCCGCGACGGCGTCCGGCAGGCCGCTGCTAAGCGCCCCCTTATCCGCAGAACACCTGAGGACGGGATCAAGCCTCGGCCAACCAGTCGTGAATGTCAACTCCGAGCCGTCGCCCAAGAGCAAGAGCATCGCCTTGCCCGCGGGTGGGTTTCCCGGCTGATGCTCTTTTGTGAATTGGTTTGTTTGTCTTTATTCAGGATTTTTGCTTTTGATCGTTTTTCTAGCCAGTCCTCGGTTTACGACGACGTTGACGTGCAGCGTTTCGTGGCTACGTGGCCACCTCCCAGGAATTTAGGAACAGAGTCATTCTGGCTATGTGACGTTAAATTCTGCGCGGGAACGAGTTGGCGAGCGGTGCGGAAAAAAACGTCGTCATAAAGCGCGATACGAGGAAGACGGCTTTGGTTACAAACGCCTTTCCAGGCTCACCGCCACCTTCTGCAGGCTCTGGGGCTGAACCACTGTGTCAGCGTAGGTGGCCGACATGGGTTTTTATGCATGACTGTTCGGACTTCCGGCGAAAATCGTGTTACGTCGAGCCGCGGGAAACAGAATTCCGACGTAAGTGGGGGACTTCCTGTAACCCCCCTTCTGGAATTGTCATAATTGTTTTATAAACATACAGAGAGCTCAGTGGAAAACCCTGGAATACAAAGTCTGACATCTTGGACAAGAACACTGGAAATGAGTACTCAGTCTTGTGTGTCCACAGGGGTTCAGTTCCAGTTTCCCGGAAAGACGGCCACCGTCGGACAGACTGTCGGTGCCCAGTCACCGTTTCCTTCCAAGGGCACGTCGTTGCCGGTCTCCTACACGGGAAACGCACCGGCAACCGCCGCGCAACTGCTCTCCTTCACCGCTGCGAACACCATCACGAGCTGTCCGGCCCAGCTTGTCTCACATCTTATGCTGACCAGCAACTCCCACGTCCAGGGGATCCCTTCCTACGCAGGTATCGCCAAAAGAGGCTCTTCCGCGTGCCCTGCGGCCGCCCTCTCTAAGGACCCGGGTCTTCCCACGGGCGCACCGCCCATCAGCTCCCCTGCTCAGGTAACCGCTGCGCAGACGAGTCCGACCCAGACCTCCACGGCCGCCCTCGCCCATCAGCCCCCGAGCGGCAAGAGCGGCCCCGGCGACGAAACCGACTGCATCTCGCCTTCCGCGCCGCTCTCTGTCAATAAAAGCAGGGTGTCCGTCTCCTCCGCGCCAACAAGCCCGTTCTCGCTCGCCGCTAGCGGCGCCGTCCAACAGAGGATAGTGATCAACACCTCTGCTCCCCTGGCGGGCGGCACGCAGATCTTCCTTAATAATTCACGCTTCGTAGTCCCGCCCCAGGGTTTAGGTCCAGGCAGCCATGTGCTTATCATTTCCAGTCCCGCGCCGCAAAAAGTGCCTAGTGCCGGTCCCGCTGGCCTCGGGTCGGCAGAGCCCGCCCCGGAGGGCGGCCGTGCCACGGCAGCCCCTCCGTCCCCGATCGCAGCCCAGCCCCCTGCCAGAGCGCCCGCTGCTCCGGCCATGAGTTGTCCTTTTGTAGCGTGCACCCCCGCCGTGGGCCCGAAGGGCGCGCCAGCTCCCAGCGCCGCGCCAGTCCAGCCGTCGGGAGCGCCGGGCTCGGGTTCGACGCTGTTGGATGGTAAAAGGAGCGCGGTTCCCGCTCTGCCGAGGCCGCCGGCCTCACAGCAACTTAGCAGCTTTGCGTCGACTCCACTGAATCCCCCCGCCTTTGTCTCCTTCCCGCGCCCCAGCGTCCCTGGTCTGGGCCCGCCGTTGACCGCCATCAGGTCAGGTGCCGGGGTACCCGCGGCGGCCAGATGTTCATCCACAGTCAAACCGGCCGTCGCTCCGCCTCCGCCCAGACTGCCACTAACCCTGCCGTCGTCTCCCGTTTTACCGAGCCCGTTAGCCGTGACCGGCCCCGGCTTTCCCTTTGCACAACATTCGACTCCTCCTCCAAAACAGCGGCAGGTTCCATTGGCTGCCCTCGATCCGGGCTTACAGATTCCGGCACCGTCTATCGCTCCGTCCGTGTCTTTGGCCCACATGGGTCTGAGCACCACGTCGGTAAACAAACACACGCCCGCGGCCATGCAGCCGGCGCTCGTCGGCACACGGACTCAAGTGTCGTCAGCAGCCGCGGCCCCTCCCGTCGTAAACGCCGCGTCAGGGACGCGGACTCTTCCCGTCGCAACCGTTCCGCCAGTCGGAAGCCCCGGCGACGAGTTTCGAACCGCACCTGCGGCGACGACCCCTTTATTCAGCGGCGCCACAGTCGCTACGATCCAATCGGTCACGTCACCCGAACCAAACGCAACCCGGCAAGCCGTGATTCTGACCAGTCAAGCCCCGGGGAAGCAACCTCTGCAAGCGCCGCCCTTCGACACGCAGTCCGATGCAGCGCCCGAGCCGCTCCTCAGTCCCGACGGTGCTGTTTTAAGCACGGTTCGGTGTCCGGTCAGTCCGACTCCACGCCCAAAACCCCTGCCTGCACTCACGGTCTCCAGCACCACCTCCACCAGAGCACTACAACCCCATGGTTCCTCCGCACAGCCTCCACAGAGCAGCACAAAGTGACCCGGACGGTCACCGGCCCCGTGCGTGACCGCGGGATTCAGACGGCCCTTTTGTTTGTTTGTGATTATCCTGAGGTTGTTTGAAAACAAAAAAAACTGCTATACAACTGTAGTTTTGGATTTTAAGTTTAAAGATGGTTCTACCCTCCGGATGGACTTCAGTAAAACAGACTGGAAATGTATACTGTGATGGTTTTCTCAACAGAAAACTCTTGAGGCTGCCCTCAGATGAATGTCGTAGACTTTGCTGTTTTGAACTTCACGGCCAGTAATGAGAACTCTTGGAAAAACAAATCCGCGTCCGTCAATAGATCGTCCCACAAGACGCCCATGGAGTAGGTAATTCCCGGGACACTCTCCGTCGGTACAACTCGCTCTTCCTTTCAACCGACTGAAAGAACGACGAGGCGTCTGCATTCGAATTCTGTCAGTGTCCTTTTTCCAATTAGAAACGGCTCAAAAACTACATCTTATTTTACTAGAGTTGTAAATGAATTATTAGAGAAATTTGTACGACATGTTTGAGCCCTCATGAAACGTTTTGCAGTCACATTTATTTATTTTTACCATATAGATTTTTCAAAAAAAAAAAAAAAGAATATTTACTAGGTACATTTTCATTGAATAAATGTGGACTTAACCGCATGGAAATAATAATTAAAAAAAACAACAACAAAAAAGCACCGGTTCCCAGAAGTGTGTCAGGGTTTGTGTCGTACTCGCAGGCTTATTGTGAAATCATTCTTTTATTGGTGTTAGAGACAAGACATCGTATGTACATTGTGTTAGTGTTTGCCATCTGGAGATGTTTGGACGGACTTCACGAGGAATCGGTCACCGCATCGACAGTCGTCGCAGATTCGACCTCAGGCGGGGGGATGAGCTGTTAGACGGTGTCTTCTGCAGGCGTCCACGCTGTGCTCCTTCAGGGGGAGTAGGGTGGAGGCAGCGGCCCGGAGGAGAGCTTTTCGTAGGCCGGAGGAGCGTTCGGGACCTGGAGGACAGATCGCATTCATGTTTCCTGTGAAAACCTTCGGGTCCTGTTCGCCGTGGTGACGGGATGAGGATTTTTCACCTCGCTAAACATCCGCCCGCCCGCCCATTCCCCCCCGAACCCCCGCCTCGGGAGGGAAATAGTTGGAATACCTGCCCCTGGTCTGGTGACATCAAAATCTCCACACCAGACACACGTCGCCTTTGTTTTCGCGCGTTCTGCGGTGAGCTCGCGACCGAGGCTCAGAAACCCCGCCCCCGTGACACACCTAGGGTCAAAGGTCAACGCTGTGGGCCGATCCTTAGCAGGAGACTCACCGAAGTGTATTTCATACAATTAAAGATCGTCTGGAGTTTTGGAAAGTTTAAGGCACTTTTGGTTTCGGGGAAATTAACCCCTTCTCTACGTCTTACAGGCTTTCAACTCATTCACTTCGTCTGGTTTCATTACCGACGGTTTCGCCACTTTCATCCTCTTTCTTTCTGAAAAGTCTGGCCTTTGTGTTTCGGCCAGATTCCCAGCGACACCCCCCCCCCCTCACCACGGGCCGAAAGCTGCCGAAGTCAGTGAGCGCCATCTTGTTTTCCGCTGAAGGTCCGGCCTCCGAGTATTGTCCTCCTGTGTAAGCCGGGGACCCGGACCTCGGGCTCTGCGGGGGGGGGGGGCCACCACAGAAGGGAGGGGGGGAAAGGCATCGGCGCGGAAGAAAAGGTGAAAGGACAAATGAGACGAGAGATTCGGTCAGGGCGTTTTCATTTGCAGAAGATGTGCCGATCGGGGACGCTCACGGACGATTCCACCCTCCGCCGGTTCAACGGGGAAGTGAAAAATCTCACCCGAATGATCTTGTAGCCGCTCCGTTTCTTGAAGTACCAGCAGCCCAGGATGAGGAGAGCGGCCAGGATCACCACCAGCAGAGCGATGCCCACCGCCCTGCGGAGGGAGCGAGTCAACCCCGGTCACCGTCCACGTGCACCCAAAACACGCGTCTTGCCTCGTGTGCCGATTTATTAGCTCTCGTTGCGTCAAACGTAATGAGTCAAAAAAAATACGCCCCGAGGCTAAATTAAGTAATGTGAGGGGAAACTACGTTTGCATCTTTTCCGTCAAGAGTCTCAAAGAAAGGCACGTACTCCTCGGCCCGGACGAATCCCCGCCTGCTGCTGGTGAAATAGATGTTGAAATCTCCTCGAGGCATCCCGTCCGTGTTGTTGCAGCGCATCAAGCTGAAAGTCGGGAGAAAGTCACCACGTGATGGTTAGAAGGAGAGACGCGCCGGCGACAGGTTTCGCAGGCCGTCTCCGGATTCGCCGACCTTCTTCCCTCGTGCGAAATCCACCTCGTAAACGGCTTCATCACTATTTAGCACCCGATAGGACTTTAGCGAGACAAAAAGGTCAGACGCTCCGAAGCAATGGCTGAATTTCCTCAAATACAGTCCCTCCGACCTTCGGCGCGAGCCGCCGGGTTTCGGCTTATTTCTGCGCGACCCGACACCTGCCTTCAATCGGAAACGACTCGACCGCGTCGAGGGAAAAAACCCATTTGAAAAACTGAAAAGAAATAACCTCTTTCACAGCTCGGTTATCAACGGAGCTCATTGTGAGTGACTCGATGTGGGAAGAATTTCCCTTTGGGGCCGGTTTCCATCGGAGTGCTCACCGAAGGTCTGCTGAAGAGCAGGGACGTGATGTCTGGTAAGAAAAGTGCCTTTCCTGGGGGGGGCGGGCGGGGTGAGCGCCGCCAACCTCACACCGAATCTGAATGTCTGCTAAGCTGTGCAGGCAAAACAGATTCATTTCGGTCAATTTCACTACGAATTTCCGTTTCCTTTTTTCGTACCTTCTCCCGTTTGGATTCATCGAAATGATCGCGTTCACAAATACGCAGTCCCGGTTTCACGCGGTTGTGTGTCAAGTTGATCCTGACTCGTAAACTAACCTCTGCAAGGGTCGCCTTGGGGCTCCTTAACGAACCCTGACCAGACATTTGATCCGGAGCGTCGAGCGACGACCAAGTGTACCGGATTTGCGGATTCGGGCTCCTCCACAACGTTGCAGGAGCAGAGAAAAAAAAAACAACCCGAGCTGTGCGAAGACCTCGAGCGCCGTCAACACTTGTCATCACCTGTTGCTGCAGCAGCGGCGGCGGCGGCGGCGGCGGCAATCACCAGGAGGTCCGACACAAAACAAACCCATCAGTTAAGCTGCTAATAAAAACGCTATAAAGTTTACAGTGCAATTCCAAGCAGATCTAAGCACCACCGCCCCCCTCGAAAACAATCAATTAAAGAAAGAAGAATACATCAAACATCTTACCAAATGGGATAATTGAATTGCAGGCCGAAGTTGGAGCGGCTGGGTGGCTTCTCATAAAGTCTGGCTCCTGGGAGCTGTGTGTTTATGTGTGTGTGTGTGTGTGTGTGTGTGTGTGTGTGTGTGTGTTCCCTCACCGCTCAAATATCTCGCCGCCCCTCCGTGGGCTGGAGAACCGAGAGGGCCAGAAGAAAAGGGGGTGGGGGGAGAAAAAGAAAAAGAAAAAAAAAAGCTCTCATGACGGTCACGGGTTAGGGGCTCATGGTTAAACCCATTGAAGCGGCGTAATTACCGTGAAACCCCGGGGCCGTAAACGCAACATCATTATCCACTCGTGAACCTACCGTCAGCTGCTGGCCTCTCATATGAAAGTGTTTGTGGGGTGTTGGTATTAAAAAAAATAAATAAAAACCAACAGTTAACGGCCCGTAATTGTAACCCCGACTATTATAAAATACTTTCACCGCCATAAACTCCTCCACTCTGGGAGCTTTGGAGATTTCACGCCGATAATCAGCCGTTAAAATCAAGAACCAACAGGTAACGACCGCTCCCTATCAAGAACTGCTTTGAAAAAAAACACACCCCATGTTCTCGATTTCACTGATTAATAACACCTCACCTTCAGAGCATCAGAAAGTAAATATCGATGTACATACGAGAATATGGATGTAGTGACTTCAAGCTGCATTAGAAGCGCGTCGGGAGCAATATAACTCTCACCACGGCGTGTAATAAACAACGGAGGAGCGTCATCACAAGTTGATGATACATCAAAATAAAAATGAAATCAGTGTCAGCACATGCGGGAATAAAACCCCCAGCGCAGTTGTTGTACTTTATTGCTTCTTATTCCCCCTCCCCGAAAACACACCACGGTTAATCTTCTTTATCGAGGTTAATCGTGCGTTGCTTCGTGTTTATATTAAAAAAGGACCGTTTAAAAAAAATGGCAGCTGGTGAGACCAGCAATGCCGTGCGGGTTGGAGGCCGTGGCACGGAGGAGAAGGCAGGAGGCAGCAGAGATGAAGTCGTTGTGAGGATGGAGAGGATCAGGAATGAGTCCATCAGAGAGACATTTAGATGTGAGATGGTTTGGAGATAAGGTCAGAGAAGCCAGGCTGAGATGGTTCGGTCACGCACAGAGGAGGGATAGCGGATATGTTGGTAGAAGGAGGTCAAGAGGAAGACCAAAGAGAAGATTTATGGAGGTGGTGAGAGGACATGAAGTTAGATGGTGTCACAGAAGGAAGACACAGAGAACATGGTTAGATGGAGGAGGT
Organism: Fistularia tabacaria; assembly: GCA_901007705.1. Taxonomy (NCBI): domain Eukaryota; kingdom Metazoa; phylum Chordata; class Actinopteri; order Syngnathiformes; family Fistulariidae; genus Fistularia; species Fistularia tabacaria. Next base: position 25,387 of record CAAKHD010006506.1, read on the forward strand.
TGATTTGCTGTGGGAGCGGCTGAAAGAAGACGAGGAATCAAAAAAATGGCAGTCAAATGTGTTGCTTTTCCTCCTTTAGCGGTTAAGACCTAGTGTTTCGAGCCCGAACTGCTGTGTTCACTTGTCGCTCGGTTTCGAACCGACGACCCTGCGCGTCCCCGCTGCTGCAAGCTGCGCCGCGTCCGCCCGTCGTTACGCCTCGCGTCCACTAGATGGCGCCAGCGATCTGTTTACATCAAGACGCCTGAACCTGCCGTCCGTGCGTGTGCACGCGTTCTCGTGCGCGTCCCGTCTCACACACACGCGGCAGCCCGGCGCGTCCGCGCGTCCGCGCGCGCGCACGCGCGCCGGTCGCCGTGACATCAAAGTCGAGGGTCTCGTCCGTGCTTTCCGGGTGCGTCACGACGCGCGAGCCCGCCAGCTGATTGGCTCCGCGTGCCGTGACGTCACAAACACACGCTTTTTTCTTTCCTCCTCTCCTCGCGCGAACTCAACTGCGGCCGATCGAAAAATAAATAAAAAGCACTTCCGGTCAATGAAGCTAATTGGGGATGTTCATGTTTTTAATGGATGATGTGGAAAAGGTGGAGGTTTTGAAATGATTTCCCCGCTCCCGGGAAAGTCTGCGCGGACGGAAGGAAGGAAGGAGACCCGCGGCTGGAGCGGGGTTCGGTTCTGGTTTTCCAGGGGTCGCCACGGAGGCGGCTGGACCCCGAAGTTGGGGGCGTTTTTTTCGGGTTAAGTTCGGCTCCTCGCCGGTTGAGGGAGTTATTCCTTTTCCCCTTTCTTCCGGTCGGCATTTTGAGCGAGAGAGAGAGAGATAGAGAGACATAGAGAGAGAGAGAAGGAAAGAGAGAGACGGAGAGAGAGAGAGAGAGAGAGAGGGGTAGACTGGACCCCCCGACCCCCCCCATCCTTTCCTCGGTGCTCCGATTGTACTCATTTAAATTAATTGCTAACGTTATTTGCTAGCGTCACATACAGCGCGACCGGTGGGGAAATAATAATTCTAATAATAACAATAACCGTAAGAGAATAAATGTAATGAAAAGATGAGAACCCCCCAGCCTCCTCCGCGCCGGGGATCGCCGCCGCTGTGATCGCGACCTCCCGGCGGAGCTGTTCGAGCCGCGGGACGGAGAGGGAGCTAGCGACCGAGCCCCGGCTCCAGCTGCCATCCTAGCCCTGCTCCTCCCCCTCCTCCTCCGCCGCCGCCACCTCCACCGCCACCACCACCACCACCACGGCCACTTCTTTTTCATCACATCCCGAGGTAAATAAGGCACGTTGAAGAGAAAACACTGAATTTGTTTATTAAAAAGCGGGGGAGGGGGCGGGCGTCCCCGCTTCAGTCAGGTAGTTTGCATCAAGCTAGCCTTTGTGAATTGTTGACGGGATCAGCCGGGGGGAGGAGAGGAGGAGGGAGCGGGGAGGAATATGAATTGTGATGGGGGTCTGTGCTTTGTATCCCTGCCTCCCTGGCGTCGGGTCGGGGTTAGGCTTCCTTATGCAAGTCCGCGGTCCACTTTGTGAGCCGGGGATGCGTCGATGAAGGCCACCGCAGCTTCCTGGTGACATTTACGAACCGATACGAAGCGTTTATAACCGCGGGGGTGGGGGTCTCGGGGTGGACGGCACACGGCTAGCGATTTTGATCCACTACCGGTGATGCTAGCTTCGTCAACTAAATGCTAGCGTCAAACCTAGCCACCTAGCCTAGCTATATTTCCAGTTGTTGCTAGCCGGCTAACCCCCACGGGTGACTGGGATCCTGTCCGCGGACGTCGTTGTTCAGCCCCTCGGCGAAAACAACAATAACAGGGTAATAATGCAGTCACGTCTGGTGTCAGGTCGGGTTTGGGTCGCTACCTCGGCTCTGGACATCCCCAGAAAGCACAAGTGACGCTGTAACAAAAGGCAGATTTCAAGATGTGTGTGTGTGTGTGTGTCTGTGTGTGTGTGAGTGTGTGTGTGTGTGTGTGTGTGTGTGTGTTAATGAGCAGTCTTTGGCTTTCCAAAAGAGAGGGCTTTAAACTGAGGATGTGATAAATAGTCCGAGCAGAGGTTGCAAAAGGGCACAGACTAAACGTCAGATACAGAGCGGCAGAGAATTGCTTTAACTTTTCCTCATTAAATGCAACAAAAACAAAATTGCAGAGCAGCACACATAGTAAACATTAGTGCTAATTTTAGCACATCTCCAGTTTGCATTGCATGTTGAACTTGAGGAGGCTGAGACAATCACAGCTAAAAATGAACACTGTAATTGTGTGTGTGTGTGTGTGTGTGTGTGTGTGTGTGTGTGTGAAGGAGACGATGTCTCCAGTGCAAAGGGAAAGGTTCGGTCGACACCGAGAGCCGTTACCAATCTGTTCGCTGACAAAGACGTGTTGGCCGGAGCCGCTTCCTTATTAAGCTTTTATAAATCATATACATCAGATAAACAGCTGTAACTGACACTGTCATAACGCACGCTCATCAGGTGAAACAGGAGACCTAACCCCCCACTCCTGGAGACAATACGGGGGAAATATTGGGCAATATCCGACGGCAATAATACCGAGTGAACGGCGAACGCTGTCTAAGAGTGTCCGCTGGCACTTTTTGTTTTCTCTGCAGAATGTTGGAGATGTGAGGAATACGAAGAGATTTGGGTGATATCGAGCAACCTGTGCATTGACTCGACCTCTTGACCTCATCTTCAGCATGAATGGTGATATGCCTCATGTTCCCATCACTACTCTTGCTGGAATTGCTAGCCTGACTGACTGTAAGTGCAGCGCCGACCCACCGATGCAGAAGTTAGCCGGTCCTCTAAGACTGGAACTGTTGTAACACCGTCGTTGCTAGTTTTTTGTCTAGGCAGACAGAGTTAAACTTACTTACATGTCGAAAATAGAAAGTTATGAGCTTGGTGAATCATATGAGCTCAGCCGAATGAAACACCCAAGTGTGTATTACATTTTAACACGCTCTTTTACCTGTGACTCATGTGCATGAGTTGAAATGAGAGTTTTGATTTTGGATACTACAAAAGCCAAGATGGAGTAAAAAGATTGCGAATTTTGATCCGTTTTGTACCCGAAAGTGTTCATTTTACGTAATGAATACATCAGGGGAATTGTTACAGTGTTCTCTGATTCTCCACACGTCTCACCGATTCACGTAGTGTTGAACCAGCTACCCTTGCCTTCGCCGCTCCCTGCCACCACCGCAAAGAGTCTGCTCTACAATGGAAGGATCTCCGAAGAGGTCAGCAGCCTGCTGGTGTGTCGAGACGAGAATCTGGTGACTCAGCTGGCACATAGCCTTAACCAGGTGTCCACTGAGCACATGTGAGTACCACTCGCCAGTCCTCGCGCTCCTCTGTCACTAGTTAAAGGGAGCAAATCTTACCTTGGGATCGTAAAGGAGCTTCCTCTGGAAGACAAGTTTTGAATCGTCTGTTGAAATGCACTTTTAAGAATTTCCTCTGGGACATGCCATCTCGGTTCGCTGTTTGGGTTTTCTCTTTTAATCCCAGTGATTACATCAACGTTATTACTTTAGCCGACAAATCAACCGGTGCTCTGGTTTTGTCAGAGTCCTTCACCGCTCTGGAAATGGCGATTGAGACCGTAGACGCAGACAAATGGTCACAACTCAATTGATAAAAGTGGTAGGTCCGTATCGGCCGTAATACGAGAAATGACCGCGGACTATTTTTGTTGTGTTATTCTTTGACCAGAGAGCTGAAGGACAACTTGGGGAACGATGAACCCGAGGGTGACATGCCTGTACTTCTGCAAACTTTGCTGTCCAGAAACCCCAAGATCTTCAGGGACAAAAGTATGACAACACTGAAGCCGGCGTTAAATTGTGCATGTCCGCGAGTGAATGCGGTTCCGCTCGACTTCAGCCGCTGTACGTGTGAGGTCTTCGCGGATGTCCGCGTACCCGCCGACATATCGTGACCGGCTTTGTGCTGCGAAACATGTATGAGTGACTGAACATCATCCAAATCCACAAAGCATGTCAGTCATTAGAGGAGCTGTCTGAGTTTGGATTTCTGCCAGCGGGCTGCTGTTCTCAATCACATTTATGACAATGGGCCAGTCATCATCCCCACAATTTTTTGTTTCCTACCAGATGCACTCTGTGAATCACAGTCGTCCCCTCTGTGTCTGCGCCGGAGAACCCGTTAAGAACAACAATCAGTCCAGCCGTTCCTACGAGAACTTGATCTGTTGCACGTGAGCGTAGAAAGCAGCCTCTTGAAAGCGCAAAGAGAAGTATTATCAGCGTGGAGCCCGTAGCTTTCTATGCAGGCGTCCATTGGGGTTGGGAGCACCAGTCATTGCTGTTGACTCCGGTGTTTGGGCGCTCTTGGTGGCCAAATACTTCAGCATTTCCTGGGTTAGACTCGCTGCTCGTGCTCAATTTCGCAGCACAAGCTTGGATTCCCCAAAGGTGTAGTAAATCCTCAGTTCCGTGTATATATATATATATATATATATATATATATATTTATTTATTTTATTCTTCAATCAGATGTAATATCGCCTCCTTATGTGGGGTTTTTCCAGAAAACTATTGGGGACACTGGAAACCTTACCATCTGGGACAGTCAGTTCAGGTGAATTGTTCAGGCCCCTGTTAGCTGGCCGGGAGTTTGCTTACAAGAGCAGAGACATTTGGGAGAGCGTGGTCCTTTTGCTTTGTCGACCCTTTGCTGTCCGCGTTCAAGAAGTCGAGATGGAACCGGACGTGGAATTACCCGTCAGCAGGATTCAAATCCTCCTTGCTTGAAAGAATGGATGCGTTCACTGTCTGTCGTCTCCTCCTTTCCCAGGTGTTATACAGCAGCCAATGATACCGCAGTATAAAATGTCCCAGAACCAGGTGCATGGGAGTCCAGCATCCAATTATCAGCAGAACACGGTCGCTCCGAGCCCCTCTGGGTAAGGCTGCGAAAGCAGGCCGTCCGATCCGGGAGAAGCTTGTGCATCTGTGATTATCACCGAACCCCCCGTCTCCACCTACAGATGCTTCACGTCCCCGCAGTCTGGGTCAGGATCTCGGTTCATACCACAGCAACAGCATTCCAACAGCCCCATCCCCAGCCCCTACACGCCTCAGAGCCCGGCAGACTACATGCAGTACAGCCCGCCCAGCTACTCCCAACACCAGCAGACGCAGCAAGGTGAGCCCACAGTTACTTCAGCGTAGGTGTGTCATTTGTCGTCTTTAAGAAAAGTAGCGAACGGCAATTGGTTCTTTATGTTTTGGCCCTGGTCAATGCCCCAAACCGGACACCAGGTGCACGAAATCCACCAAGACAAAGCTCTCTCTCTCATCGTAAAACGGGTAGTAAGACTATTTCGGATAAACCTGGCTACCAATGACCGGTACTGGTTTCTTCTTTCAAGTAGGTTCAGCATTGTTGCTTTTTAAAAACAGTATGAGAGCATTTTGTGTGCAGCAGCATCACAGAATCGCTAACACGAAGGGGCCCAGTACCGCTAAGCTAAGATGAGGCGGAGATGTTTGTGCAGTCGTTATAGCAACAAATAAAAGATGCCTGGAAAATGTCCAGTGTCAGGATTAGCTTTTATAACTTTGCCAAAACAGAGAATCAAACTGGCTTGCGGCCGTTAAAAGTGTAGACCGGCGTTTCAGAGTCATTGCATTTCTGTGTTTTGCAGTCAAAATGCAAATGCGTAGCCGATGCGTCAGAAAGTATCGTCTCTCCTGCAAATATCAAAAACGACATGGATCCGCTGATTTGATCGAGCATTGATTTTTGTTTGAAGTGAACCTATATATTTGGCCTCGGGACATATATTAAAACCTTGTTTATCCGGAGTATTGTTAGCACCCGGCAGCTCAGTTATTTATAGAACCCGTCCGTAACTGTGTTTGTATGATGTCATTACAAGACTTTTGCCAGCAATCTGTTCGCATGGAAGGGAAATTACTACATGCACCCTGGATAGGGAAATGTTTGGTAATTAAAAATAACTGAATATTCTATTTGTGCGTCGTTCTAGTGGCTGGCAGCCTCAGAAATATTCACGAGAACAAGGTTTCTGGACAGCTATCAAGCAACCCATCCAACCATAATGTGAAAACAGGCTCTGATGACGATTATGTGAATATGGCTCACAGACTTGGAAATGAGGTAATTTCAAGAATAATATCCTGAACAGAGCCTCCGCTGACACCGTCTGCTGAAATCGATGATTCACCCGTTGTGTTCGACAGAACGACCATTCCATGATGGCCGCCTTGTTTCCGGTGAAATCACCGCAGTCTGTGTGCTCCCCCGCCAGGGCCGAAGAGGCCGCGAAATGTACGTTTCCTCTTGGCGTCCGTCTCCACAACAATAACACAACGTATGGCGTTGTTAGGCTTTGGTGTCCACTCTCCCGTTCACGTTTGCCCCCCGCAGGGTCCAGACCGCTCCTCATCATGCAGTCCCCTCCCCCGGACGTGGTGGCGGGTGCACCCGGCGTGCTGCTCACCTCCACCGACTGCAAGAAGAAGCAGAAAGAAAGACGCAAAGAGGACAACGAGCACGTCGAGAAAAGCGCCTTGTATGACATCGTCAGCTCTCCGTTGAAAGACTCGGCCCGGCTGACGCTGAAACTCTCCAGGGTGAAGACCTCGGATATCGCACAGTACGGCGAGCTTCCTCTCAGGCCGGACAGCGATTTGCACCAAGAAAGCGATTTGATGAATAACAGTAATAACAACCTGTCAAGCACCGACCAAGACCTAGCATGCAAGCTAGGTCCTGAGGATCAGGTGAACTGTCAGCAGGTCCCCTTCCCCAAGGAGACCGGGGTCGTTGGCGGGGTCGTGAGCGGGGTCCTGAGCGGGGTCGTGAGCGGGGCCGCGCTCGACGACGCCGAGATGGACACGCTGTCAGAGATGGAGAGGACGGAGCGCGAGGCGGTCGGTGAGAGGGAACGATGGTCCAAAGAAGTCCAGGACAAAGGTACGTTTCTGCGCTTTCCAGGCATTTCCGTGTCCGAAGATTTCCCACGTCCGCAGCGAGGCTAAGCTACGGTGTTCTGTCTTGCAGACAAGCCGCTTAAGAAACGGAAGCAAGACTCGTATCCTCAGGAACCCGGAGCCGAGGCCGCCGACGGACTCGCCGTGCAAGGAGGCAACGCTGGCAGCAAGCTGACACCGAAGAAGATGAATGTTGCGAGTAATGGAGCCAGTCGTCCCGCTTTGATGGTCAGTATTGATCTGCAGCAAGCGGGCCGGGTGAAAAAGCAGCCCGTCGTGGTTTTGGAAGCGAAGCAGTTGTGCGAGGACCACATTCGGCGCCTCAACTCCAAGACGGACGAGAAAGTCGACAAAGTCGCGGACAACAAATCCGCGGTCAACAAACAGCCCGGCGACGTCTCCAGGAAATCCGGACCCGATGCCCGGCCGGCGGCGGAGAAGCAGGAGAGTCGCCACGAATCCAAGCACAGGCCGGACGGCGGCAAGGGCCACCCGGACGAGAGGCAGGCGGACGCTCCGCGGCAGAAAAACGACAGGACTTTCCGCCACAAAGAGGAGAAGAATCACAACAGTCACCAGTCCCACGTCAGCCAACACGACACCCCGAAAGCCAGCAACAAGTTAAAGCGCAACGCCGTTCACTGCGAAGACGAGGGCAGGGACAAGGACGCCCATAAAGACAGGGACGTCGACAAAGAGAGGGACCGAGACAGGGACAAGGAGAAAACCAGAGAGAGGGACGTCGTCAAAGACAGAGAGAAAGACAAGGACAAAGCCAGAGAGCGGGAGAGGGACAAAGAGAAGGACAAGGAAAAAGTTAGAGATCGAGAAATCGTCAAGGATAAGGACCGAAATAGAGACAGGGAGAAGGCGAGAGACAGGGAGACGGACAAAGAGCGAGAAAAGGAGAAGAACGGTGACAGGGACAAGGATAAGGAGCGGCACAGAGAAAAGGACAAAGATAGAGAAAAGGTCAAGGACAAAGACAGAGATCGGAATAAGGACAAAGACCGAGACAGGGAGAAGGACAGGAATAGAGAGAAGGACAAAAATAAGGAGAGGGAAAAGGACAGAGAGCGAGAGAGAGCCACCGACAAGGACCGGGAGAGGGACGAGGGCAGGGACAGGGAGAAAGTCCGGGACAGGGAAAGGAAACACAAAACTCTGTTGAAAGAAAACGGCAGCAGACACAAACAGTCCCCGGAGCTGAAACCCGACGGTGCGACGCCGAAGCACGACGCAAGCAGGAAGGCCTCGGACCTCGCTGGACGGGACAGGACGGAGAGCGCCGGCTTCCAGATCCCCCAAATCAAGAAGGAGAGGAAAGGCGGGAACGACGGCGGCGGCTGCCAAGCTCCGGGTAAACCGCAGCCCGCCGAGACAAAGATGAGCGAATTCCCCTCATACCTGCTGGGTGGAAATTCAGGAAGCCTGAAGAACTTCGTGATCCCGAAGCTGAGACGGGACGAGAAGGAGAAGGACCCCCCGCCGCAGAGCAAAGTGGCGGACGGGTGGAAGGAGCCCCGGGTCCGGCTGGAGAGGGTGTCCCTCACCGAAAACCTCAACAAAGGAGCCAAACCGATCGTGGTGGTGAAGAAGCTGAGCATCGACGAGATAAAGAGCATCATCAGGGAAAGCAAGAATTCACACAAGTCCAGGAGCTGGTCCTCGTTCGACACCTCGGCGAAAGGTACGGCCTGTTTCACTTCCTTGAAAAGATGTTGATGTCTCGGAGAAAACGCTACGGATGAACCATTTTTCAACACTTAAGTAGATCAGTCCTGTCAACAAAGCACATTTAAATTCAATACTAATGAAAAATAAAGGTTCCCGTAATGCAACATGACCTGATTATAAGTGACTTTGTCGACTTTCGGCGGCGTTTTAGCATTTTCACTTTGGAGCTCATTTCAAGCGGGCGACAGGAAGGTGTCGATCAAACCTCGGCAATGTATCACTTTAACGTCCGAGGCTTCTCTCGTCAGTGCCAAACGGACATTTTAATGTCACTTTGTCCCAAACACATTGATTGAGTTACACACGTCGTTGGAATCTGGAATGACTTTTCGCGTTAAAATCTCGGCCATCCAGAGGCACGTCACGTGGAGCATCTCATTTATTTAACAACGCAAAATTAAGAACACAATAACCACCGCCTCTCCCAATCAGTCAGATCCATTTGACATCCCGACGCATCAACATCTGAGTGGCGTGTGTGTGTGTGTGTGTGTGTGTGTGTGTGTGTGTCTGTGTATGTGGGGAATATAGATTATAGCAAGCTAATCCTATTACGGATACGTTATGTGTTAATCAGTAAAGTTTTCACGTAAGACAAAGAGATACTCATTTAGCTGACGGTATATTCCCCCGGGCTCCACCGAGGAAGGGCAGATATCATGTCAAAGGACCTCCGCGGCTTCCGTTCTCTCTGTCGTGGATCTGGATAGCAGGCTGTGATGGTATCTTCCTCAACCCCTGTGTTTGCAGAGGTGTCGTCCGGGGAGCGGCCGAACAAGCGCAGGCACAGTTTGGTCAAGAAAAGACCCAAGTACGCCGAACTGGAGTCTGACGAGGAGGCTGCCGGTGACGATGTGAACCGCAACAATGACTCTGAAGACGAAGGTGACCTTCATAATCGAAGCGATGCACGATGTTCACACACACACGCCGATCGCACAATGTTGCTTTTTTGCGAACTCCATTTTATTATTATGAAATATATTTTTAAAATATATATTATATCCAGAAACAAGTGTTTAAGCCCTAAAAATCCTGACACTTTCGCCACTTTTGCACTGGAGGAACATTTTGCAGCTCCTGGAACTTATTTTAGGAGCTGGTCTTTTTCTCCGTGCAGTCATTCAGACAGCAGAGGAAGCAGGGACCGTGGCCCTCAGCTCCTTGAACCATCTTAGCTGCTACTCAGGCAGGGTCTTTTTATTGTTCCATTGGAACTCATGGGTGCTTTGTGACTGGCGGAACTCATAATTCAAACCCAACAGCAGATGCCCCTTGTGGAGCACCATTTTTAAAATCTACGGTGGTCACTGGTCAGCTGTTTACTTGGGACAAAATGGAGCGAGAAATGGAGCAATGAAGACAGAAAAATTGCGGAGTTAGCGAACGGCCAACGGCGTTCTTCACTCGGCGAAGCAGTGCAGGGAGAAGATGAAACCACTCCAAACCATCTGACAGTACGTGGTTTTTATTCCCGCCGTGCAGAACATGAGCGCTGTGGCAGCTTCCACCTCCATGTTGCCGGCGTCCCTCACTGCTTGTGGGGAAGCTAAAAGCTTGGGGGGGAGGGTAGTTCCTGGAACAGACTCGGAGCTGGACACCCCTGAGAACTCGTGTGTGAAAGACGCTTGCGATGTGTCCTGTTTTTGTCTCAGCGCCAAGGAAGAAACACAAGAAAGACAAGGACAAGACCTGGAAGAGTGAGGAGAAGAGAGGCCGTCATCGTCAACGCGACTGGAACTCAGACGAGTCCACCAGGGGAAGTTCACCGCCGAGCATAAACGACTGTGAGTCTTCAACCGGCCAGAAAAATGCTGTTTGTTTCCGCACAGCCTAAACTCTTCTTCTCGAATCCACCGCAGTTTGACGCTGTTGTAGTAGATTTCCCACAAACGTTGCTCTCGTGTCTTCCTGTTGTTCAGTTGCCAGAAAAATGAAGAAGAAACAGAAAAGCAGAAAGGCGTATGAGAGGATGAAACCGGAGGGTACGTTCAAGTCGTGTTTTCACATCCATGGATTTCACTGCAACATCTCCACATGCTTCACCGGGCCGTCTCTTCCGCAGAAATGATGGACTCCTCCACATTTAAAAGGTTCTCAGCCAGCGTTGACAGCATCCTGGAGAACCTGGAGGACGTGGACCTCACCGCCGCAGGTAAACAAGGGCTGATTTTCCAGAGGTCCTGACTTTGGTCGAGGCTTTAATTTAAGTTTCAGCTGTAGATGTCTGCCTACAGGGACCTCTGGGAATAGAAAAGGCTTTAATTTTCACATGTATCACGAGCTGATGTAGCATTTTTTGACGTACATATTGAATTATTCGCTTTTGTTTTCTTTTTCGCTGCAGCAGCAGCTACAGCTGCTGCAACGTCTCTGTCAGATCAATGCAGGCAGCAGGAGCCGCCTCCTGTTTTCTTTTTAAGCCAAGATGTCTCTTGACTACATCTGCTGCTGTCGTTCGATTGATGCGCCCCTCGGATTTATCTACGTTATTCTGTTTCGAGCTTTTCGACGAGTCGACACGTTTCCGTATCTGCTCCAAGTCGGCGACCTCGACTTGTCGGCTCCCGCACGTTCCTTCGGGAGAACGTGGGGCTGTAATCGGGTTAGGGCTTCCAAAGGGCGTCACGGTGCAGTGTGGTCAGAAGGTCTGTAGGCCTGTTCTTTTGTCCTCCTCAACTCTTTCAGGCCCGATTAACGCTCGCGCGGAAATGTCTTTCTCCTCTCACACAGCAGATGACGATGATGAAGTGCCTCAGGAGCTTCTGCTTGGGAAACACCAGCTGAGCGAGTTAGGCAGCGATTCAGCAAAGATAAAGGAAATGGGCGTATTTAACAAGGTGTGTGTTTTAGACGCCGTTCCTGGACAATATTTGGTTTTCCGAACAGACAGTTCTGACTTTGTTCACAGTTTTCAGTGAAACTTAACCACTCCCCTCTTCATCCACAGTTTCCGTCGAGTAAACTGGTGAAAATGATGAATATCTTGGAGAAGAATATTCAGGACAGTGTCAAACTCTCCACCTTAATGAATTATGTAAGTTGTCCGCCTGCTTTTATGGGTCTATCGATCATTTTTAGCCGACGCAGGTGACACTTCGCACCCCGTGTTTGGCGCAAATGTCCACTTGGACCGAAGAACGAGCTGATTGGACTTGACGGCCGCTGAGACCCCATTAACAGTCCTGTGGCCATAATTCACACCTGGATTTTGACACAGCTGTTGTAATGAAATCTCAACAGCACCGGTGATATAGTTCCGACCTTTGAATCCAAAATGTGAACCGTCATCGTCCATTTTCGACAAAAATACAGCAACAAAATGCAAACAAACACTGGAGTTCTCCACGATCTATCAATTGTGTGGCATCTTCCAGGGCAACGATTCGATGGACGAGGAGCGGCTGTGGCGCGACCTGATAATGGAGCGGGTCACCAAGTCGGCCGACGCCTGCCTCACCGCGCTCAACATCATGACGTCTCCGCACATGCCCAAGGCCGTCTACATCGAGGACGTGATCGAGAGGGTGCTCCAGTACACCAAGTTCCACCTGCAAAACTCGGTGTTCCCCCAGTTTGACCCGGCTTACAGAGCAGACCCACACGGAGGTCAGCGGAGATTCCTTAGCGTTAGTTACCGATGGAGGGGACGATGACACAAGTGCTAGTTAAAAGCGTATTCTAGTGAAAGCAGGTGCAATGTATTGAGTTAAGGGTTTTAAATAGTGTTACTTACCTGCCTTGCCTCCCCCTGGCTTTGTTACCATCTGTAACGGGGTGTCAAGGTTTACTAAATCCCTCCCCGTCTCCTCCAGGTGGCCTGCAGAACTCAAAGGGCAAGCGAGCCAAGAGCTCCGCCCACAAGCAGAAGGTGGTGGTCGTCCTTTACAATAAAGTGTGCGACATCATCAGCAACATCTCGGAGCTCCTGGAGATCCAGCTGTTAACCGACACCACGATCCTCCAGGTGAGGCTCCGCGTCGGTGCACGTCCCTCATCTTCATCTCCTTGCGCATCTGACGGCGTCCGTCCCCTGTGCTCAGGTGTCCACCCTTGGCATCACGCCGTTTTTTGTGGAGAACGTCAGTGAACTGCAGCTGTGCGCCATCAATCTCGTGACAGCGGTGAGTCCGAAGCGCTGCCGTGCACGTTTGGTTTAGCTCTGCTCGAGTTTGGATGTGATGCTTTGCGTTTCGCCGCCGCGCAGGTGTTCTCTCGCTACAAGAAGCACAGGCAGCTCATCCTGGAGGAGATCTTCACCTCCATGGCCAGGCTGCCCACCAATAAGCGCAGTCTCCGAAACTTCAGGTATGCAGCAGAATGGGATCCACCAGAGAGGCTGGATGAGGTTTATTTTAACGAAATAATATATTTCTTGTTTACACTCGTCACAAGGAATTACTTGTGTTGATCATTTATAAGGACAAAGCACAGTTTCCCTGATTTCAAGTTTTTTAGATTTGAATATTCTTGAATTTTCGGTCCTGCGTTTATACTTTGGGTTAAAGATGACAGAAGAGAATGTCCTTGGGCGTCTGGAAACAGCTTCTCTGTTTCTGAGCCCTCTAACTAAAGCCTATAACAGCCATTAATTCAGAAAATGATCGACAAATCAGGCCAGTGGTCAGAACTCCTGCCGCAATAAGGTCTCTGCTCCCAATCCTGCGCCTTCTTCTCCCTGCGTGGTTTCCTCCCGCAGTTCAAACAACATGCGGTCGGTCAATTGAAGACTGTAAATTGCCCCTGGGTGGTTGTCTGCTCCAGGGTGAGCCCCACCTCCGGGCCCGGCTCCAGACACCCCCGTTACCCTCCGTGCAGGACGAGCGCTTCAGATCGGGAATAAACCCGATCGTTGTCGATGGAAATACGACGTAATAACGATTACATGCATTTTGTGCGAGGTATTCTGCGTCACGCTGACACAAACGGAAACTCCAGATCACAGCAGTCTCCTCGTGTCTTATATGCAGGCTGAACAGCGGTGACTCAGACAAAGAGGCCTTGTACATCCAGATGGTCACGGCCCTGGTTCTGCAGCTCATCCAGTGTGTGGTGCACTTCCCGTCTGAGAGGGACGCGGACGATGAACACAATAAAAAGGTAAGGGCCGGGCAGCTCACCTAAAGAGATCATCAAAAATAACCTTGGGATTCTTTTTAACTGTATTCCATGTGACGTTTCTCGAGGTGGACAAGGATGTCCTTCTCACAAATTCTTATGAAACCGCCATGAGGACAGCTCAGAACTTCCTGTCAGTGTTTCTGAAGAAGTAAGTCCCTCACGTTCCTTCACGCCACTCGTATCCCGACAGCCACGCCGTTTTTGGTTGTGCACAGAATCGGTTTCTGGTGGGAGCTGGTCTTGAGGTTCAGACTCGAGGCGACGGGAAAACAGCCTCATCAGTGATACCAGCTGGCCTCGATTAGCATGAAGGCGAATTTCCTGACGGTGCCGTTGTGCTTCAGGTGTGGCAGTAAGCAGGGCGAGGAGGACTACCGGCCTTTGTTTGAGAACTTTGTCCACGACCTCCTGTCCACGGTCAACAAACCCGAGTGGCCTGCAGCTGAGCTTCTGCTGAGTTTGCTGGGTCGGCTGCTGGTGAGCGACGCCGCTCATCGCCGCTCCCCCAACGCCTATCAGACACGAATCGCAACAGATGCTAAACGTCGCTTTCCGCAACATCCTTCTCGTTTTTACGTTTTTTTCTTGCAATCTCTCAGGTGCACCAGTTCAGCAACAAGCAGACAGAAATGGCACTCAGGGTGGCGTCGCTCGACTACCTCGGCACCGTCGCCTCTCGTTTGCGTAAAGACGACGTCAATAGCAAGATGGACCAAAAGGCCATCGACCGGATCCTAAGAGAGGTGGGGATGATCCCAGACGCTCCGGAAAGCCTGCGCTGTGTCATTCCTGTAGGTCCACGCAGTCCTTCTCCTGACGATCTGATCTCCTTCCAGACTCCAGGCAACGATGAGACCCAGCAGCTTCAGAGGGCCCTGCTGGAATACCTCGACGAGAACACCGAGACGGACCCGTCTCTGATGGTACGTGCCAAGGCGCTCAGCGTCGACAAGCAGTGCGTACGTCCTCCTCACCCGACGCCCGCATGCATTGGTGTCATTCAGTTCGCGAGGAGGTTCTACATCGCCCAGTGGTACAGGGACATCACGAGCGAGGTGGACAAGGCCATGAGGTCTCAGAGCGAGCAAGACGAGGACAGGAAAGGTCTGTGCCACTCCAGTGACGAATCCACCGAGGTGATCGTGCAGAGGGCCGAGGCTCAGAAGAAGTTCTTGCGGAAGACCATTAGGACCTCATCCTCGCATTTCAGGTTCACACCACGTCCGTGCGGATTTGTGATCCCAGGGTGTTTGCGGCGCTTGGTGTTCAATCCTTCTTTACTTTTTATTTCCAGAACAAACTCCGACACAATCGGCTACGAGGACTCGTGTCTGATCGTTCGATATCTGGCCTCCATGAGGCCCTTTGCACAGAGCTTCGATGTTTATTTATCACAGGTAAGAGCGGCACATCGGCCAATTCCACGGCGAGAAGGCCTAATTCTGTTTAATTTCCACACCGACACTTTGGTCTCTCTCTCCTGGATAGATCCTAAGAGTGCTGGGTGAAAGTGCGATTGCGGTCAGAACAAAAGCCATGAAGTGTCTGTCGGAGGTCGTGGCTGTGGATCCGAGTATTCTGGCAAGGGTAGGTCACGGACATACAGCGGGACCTTGACTTACAAGTGCATCAGCTCACTAGTTTTCCGAGATACGAGCCCAGATGGGAGTTAGGAGCGAGCTGGACGAGTGTTTGACACAAACGTGGCCATCACTGTGAAAATCGTGGAAAAACATGAGCGAGCTGTGCGTGTTGTGGACTGTTCCGTGAAGAGATGGAGAAGTCGATGCCGGTGAGACACGGTGACGGAGAGCATCGTCTGTGAGAAGGCGGGAGACATTTACGGGGATTTGGTGCGGCCGACGGCGGGAACGTTGATGGACGAGGTGTCAGAAGAGTCGTTCAAAGCCGGTCAGGGACGGTTTGATGGTTTTAGAAAGAGGAGTTACAGTCACTCCGGCGCCAAATGAAGCTTAGAAGTGTTGCAAAGTTACATTTAGCAACACATTGTAGTATTTAGTGTATGGCAAGTAAGTTAAGCGATGGAGCACCAGGTGAAAAACTCCCCCATCCTTCTATGCATTTTTTGTTATTTATAAAGTAAATTTTTCTCAGTTAAAAACATGTAAAAGACAAACCCAGGGGTGGAACGGATTAATAGCGTTTGAGCTCATTTTAATGGTGACATTTACCTTATTTTCCCAGCTATTGAGCGCACCTGAAGATAAGCCGCACCGGCCAAAAATGAACAAATAACTGTATTTGTACAAATATAAGCCGCTCTTGTCTCTAAGCCGCAGGTATGCACGTTGTAACATGAGATATTTACAAGGATAGATGTTACACGGAAACATTTTTTTAAAACTTCTAATGAAATACATACCAGCAACATCCACAAATACTTCCTGGAAATGCTTTTGTCCCAACAGTGCCGGTGACACGGCTGATTAAAAAAGATGAATAATAAATAACACTAAGAAAAGTCCATCCACTTTCTATCCCCGCTTTGTCCTATTGCCAGCTGATCGCTATCTTTGTCTTCCTTCTGCGCACTAAAACCATAAAAGCCCTCTGCTCTCTGTGCGTACTCTGTCCTCAAGAACCCAGTCCTCAAGAACCCAGTCTTCAAGAACGTTTTCAAGTCCGTGCCACCTGCTTTTTTTACCTACGAAAGCTCAAAAAAAATCCATAAACTAGCCGCGTCGTTGTTTAAGCCACAGTGTTCAGAGCGAACAGAGTGAAAAGAGTAGCGGCTTATAGACCAGAAAATAGGGTAAGTGAAGTAATGGAGCACCAAATGAAACCTTTTTGATGCATTATTTGTTATTTATGAAGTACATTTTTACATTTTTCTCGATTTAATAACATGTAGAAAAAAAAAAACCTGGAGGGCAGAAACGGACTATTAGCGTTTGAGTTTCATTTTAATACGAGCAAATTGAGTTTGGAGCTCTGTCACGAAACAGATTCAACTCGTAAGTCAAGGTATTACTGCATATATTACTGTATATATTTGCATTTGTATGCCTCCGTCTGCTGAGAGGGAGAGGGGCTGTGAGCGATACCAGAATGTGTGTGAAGAACACCTGATGCACAATCTTTAGGAAGTGGAGGCCTGAGCCCATGCTTCTTCCCCTGTGTTGACGTGCTGCTCGGCAGAGATGACTGTTATGATGCAGAAAATACTCAAATTTCACTCCTATAAATGGCTGCAGTATATTATATACTACAATTAAGTAGTACATGATGTAATATGAGTAAGTGTATTGGAGAGGGGCAAGTGGCCAAGGGGAGAGGCCGTTCTTTAATTTAGTCTCCCAAATTAATGTGAAAATCGATTTTAATGTGCTGGAAATAAAAAAATTGAGGTCACTCATAAAATGCTTAACTGGCCCTCCATACTTTGTACTCATTTTCACCTGAAATCTCAAGATATTTCCTTAAGGGGTGAACTGAAATATATCATTTGCCGTCAAATTTCTGCTTTCACTAACCGGATCGTTCAGTTACCGTTTCATTTTTTTTTTTTTTTGTTGTGATGCTGGATTTTTTTTTTTTCTCAGGTGGACATGCAGCGTGGGGTCCATTGTCGACTCATGGACAACTCCACCAGCGTGAGGGAGGCGGCCGTGGAGCTGCTCGGCCGTTTCGTCCTGAGCCGACCTCAGCTCATCGAGCAGTACTACGACATGCTCATCGAGAGGATACTGGTAATTTTCTTCAGCTTCACTCTTCATTTTGTGTCCTGAGCCCTTTTTGTCTGGTCCTCTGGTGAAGAATGAAGTGCTCTGTTATGAGGGAGCCTCAAAATGAACTTTGCCAAAGACTTTTTAATAAACTGACCAAAATGAGTTCATTTTAAGTGCAAGAGTTCAGCTGGGGTTAAATTATCGTTTTTTTATTCCCGACACTGCCACCTAGAAGTT
This sequence comes from Fistularia tabacaria, assembly GCA_901007705.1. Classification (NCBI taxonomy): domain Eukaryota; kingdom Metazoa; phylum Chordata; class Actinopteri; order Syngnathiformes; family Fistulariidae; genus Fistularia; species Fistularia tabacaria. The sequence goes on from CAAKHD010006506.1 coordinate 43,167, forward strand.
GAACGCTGAACTGCAGCCACTTCCGGCCCCTTCAAAAATGTGTATATTTTAATTTTCTATTTTGATTTCATTATTTTGTTTGTATTTCACGACCAGTTTCACTTTTTTAGAATAGACAGTTTTTCGTTTTGAACCGTTTTTCTTAAATGTTATAGGTTGCTTTTTTTCATGACTGATTTTCTTACCCATTTTAATCCAAATCTAATTTTACTTTTTTTTTTTTTTCCTTAAATAGCTTGAAGATTAGAAACCTTGAGATTTTCTATGATTAATAAGCAAACTAAGCCCTGCTTTTCAAACACTTACGAAAGCAGAATGAGAAGAATGAGGTACCAGGAGAACACGCAGTTAAATACTTAAGTCATGTACCTGGACATCTGCGCTGTCCTGCTCCAGAATATCTGAAATACCACTGCTTTGCTCATTTGTACTGCACTTCTAAAAAAAAGATCCACTCCGTCTTGAAATAGGACACAGGTATTAGCGTTCGGAAGCGAGTCATTAAGATCCTGAGGGACATCTGCTTGGAGCACCCGGACTTCCACAAGATCACCGAGATGTGCGTGAAGATGATCCGCAGGGTCAACGACGAGGAGGGGATCAAGGTGGGTGGACGTTTGACGTGAGCGCCGGTTGCGAGTGGAACTTCCTGCTAGCGTTTATTGTACGCTTTGCATTCCTCGCAGAAACTGGTGAACGAGACCTTCCAGAAGCTGTGGTTCACTCCGACACCCAGTCACGACAAAGCAGCCATGACCAGAAAGATCCTGAACATCACCGATGTGGTGCGTGACACACAACGACAAGACCTTGCTGCTCGGATGAGAAAGTCTTTTGTGTGACTGTCTCGTCCTTCACTCTAATCCCAGGTATCCGCATGCAAGGATTCTGGCTACGACTGGTTTGAGCAGCTTCTCCAGAATGTAAGTGCGTGGAGCGTCAGCATGTGTCTGAGCAGAACCCCACCTGACCGCTGTTGGAACTGCATTTTCAGCTCCTGAAGTCAGAAGAGGATGCCTCCTACAAGCCTGCCAAGAAGGCCTGCAGTCAGCTGGTGGACAGCCTGGTGGAAAACATACTGAAATATGACGAGTCTGTCGCCGGTAGGCGCATTTGACATGTCGGGTCTTGCGAAGGATTTCTGCCGAGGCATTGCTTTGCTGTAACGAACGTCCACGTCTGGTTTTGCTCCTTAGACTGCGAGGACAAAGGTGTCAGCTCCGGGCGTCTGGTCGCCTGCATCACCACCTTGTACCTGTTCAGCAAGATCAGACCGCAGTTGATGGTTAAACACGCCATGACGATGCAGCCCTACTTGACCACCAAGTGCAATGTAAGGAGATCCTGATGTCCTTCTGATTTACAGCGGAACCTCAACTTACGAGTGCATCAGCTTACAAGTTTTCCTAGATCTGAGCTGTCGCTCTGTGGATTTTTTGCTCTGTGGTACACGGCGAGACCTTGAGTTAGGAGCGAGCTGGATGACGACGACGTGGCCACCGCTGTCGCATCGAGCTGTTTATAGACAGTAGGATGCGCCGCCCGCCGCTAAGTAGCCCGGAGAAAATCACGGGAAGAAAAAGTTGTTGTCGGTAAGATGCGGTGACGGAGAGCGTAATCTGTGAGAGGGAGGGAGACATTTACAGGGAATTGGGTGCAATGGACGTCTGGAACGTCAGCGTTGGAAGGCGTCGTTCCAAGCCGGTCGGCGACAGGTGGATGGTTTTAAAAAGAGGAGCGGCTTCTCTCCATCCAGGAGCGGCTTCTGTCCATCCATAAATGAAGTTTAGACATTATGTGTAGCAAAGTTACATTGAGCAACACCTTGTAGCATTAAGTGTGTAGCCAGTAAGCTGAGTGAAATGATAGAGCACCAAATGAAAGTCCTCCCCAACCTATTCAATGCATCATTTACTATTTATAAAGTACATTGTGCTCATTTAAAAACACGTATCAAACCTGGGGGGTAGAAACGGATTTGTGGCATTTTACTCAATTTTAATGGTGGAATTTATTTCATATACAAGCAAATTGAGTCTCGAGCTCCGTCAAGGAACCAATTGAACTCGTAGGTCAAGGTACGACTGTACTTATTTGTCCTTCAAGATGATGGAAGTGGTATTTTGTTCAGCATTTGATTGTTTTACTGACTTTAAAAACAATCCACCTGTGACGACCCTTGTTGGTTTTTAACTGAATAAAAGAAAAGTGAAAAAAGTGAACCAGCAAAAAAAATTCTCCAAAAAATGGTAACCACCTTCTTGATGGACAGAGAAAAAAAAATGAATCGCAATTATTAGAACTAGAAGAAATGTAGAAGCTGGATGTGATAGATGGATGTATGGAGGACTTCCATTAGAACAATGTTTGCACAGTGCAGTAGCTCCATCTAGTGGCAGCCAAACCACACAACATCTGTCCAACAAGTTGTCTCTAACTTTGACCAAGCTTCTTTCCTCACATATCATCTCCAGACTCAGAACGACTTCATGGTGATATGTAACGTGGCCAGGATCCTGGAGCTGGTGGTGCCGCTGATGGAGCAGCCGAGTGAGAATTTCCTCAACACCATAGAAGAAGACCTGATGAAACTCATCATCAAATACGGCATGACGGTGAGTCTCGCGGGGGGGGGGGGATTCCCGTCCAAAATAATCCCGCATGACACGTTTGCAAAGTTGCTGCTAGCGCTCAGCGTGCTGCGTCTGCCTCTCAGGTTGTTCAGCACTGCGTGAGCTGCCTCGGTGCCGTCGTGAACAAGGTCACGCACAACTACAAGTTTGTCTGGGCTTGTTTCAACCGTTTCTATGGTAAGATCACACACTGGGATAGCAAAAGCAAAACGCTAAGACATTCTTTACTCGCCAGATCTGCTATTTTAGGAATTAAAGCAGCATCCTTTCCCGTCCCTTGAACTGTCCCGTGTGTGTGTGTGCGTGTGTGTGTGTGTGTGTGTGTGTCGTGTCGTGTCGCAGGAGCTCTGGCTAAACTGAAGACGCAGCACCAGGAAGACTCCAGCAGCTCCACTCTGGCAGCGAACAAACCCACGCTCCTGCGCTCGCTGTTCACCGTGGGCGCGCTGTGCCGACACTTCGATTTTGACCAGGAGGAGTTCAAGGGCGCCAACAAGGTGAAATAAACTCTTTGAGGAAAGACGACATGGAGACTTGGAGCGGGAAAAGCATGCTAGCTGGTTGACGTTCTTCCCACTCACTAGTTCCAAGTTGGAGCGTCTGCTTCACCTCTGTGCACTCGCTGTCTTTTAGATTGTCATCAAGGACAAAGTCTTGGAGCTTCTGCTGTACTTCACAACTCATGAAGATGAGGAGGTCCAGATCAAGGCCCTCATCGGTCTTGGTATGTTGCTATCATCTCATTTTGTCATAAATGTCATTCAGGGTTTTTTTTTTTGAGCCTGTTTTCTGCCGTTTGCCGTCCTCAGGTTTCCAGTTCATCATGCACCCGGAGCTCATGTTCGTGCAGGAAGTGAAGGTCCTTTATAACAACACGCTGTCCGATGAAAATAGCTCGGTCAGCCTGAAGATTCAGGTCCTGAAGAACTTGCAGACGTACCTACAGGAGGAGGATACCCGAATGCAGGAGGCCGATCGTGAATGTGAGTCCTGCCGTGGGGTAGTTTTCACCCCAGATGCGTGAACGTCCGTGCAGCAACCTCGCCGTCTTTTGCGTTTCTTCAGGGAAGAAGAAAGCCAAGCAGGAGGATCTGAAGGAGATGGGGGACATCTCATCTGGCATGAGTAGCTCCATCATACAGATTTACCTGAAGCACGTGCTGGAGTCCTTCCTCCACACGCAGTCAACCGTCCGGCATTTCGCCCTGAGTGTCATAACGCTGACTCTCAGCCAGGGCCTCATCCATCCCGTGCAGGTAACGCGTCTCATCTCGTGGATGAACTCAAATCTATGGCTAATCTATATTCTCCTGCTACCTGTCTGCACAAATGTCTAATGCGCCTCATAAAATCCATGCGAAGCATGTTAAAATGTAGTCACTGCTCAGGAATAGTTAGTTGAAGGCACCGTGAATGAGTTGACGTTCGTACGTGAACCTGGCCCAGCCATCGGCTGTTGGGGTCCAGGTTGAACCCCAACCCCGCACCTGATGAACGGCACTGGCTCCGGCCTGCTGGACGGAGGACAGAATGTGGACGGGCGATGTAATGAGATATATTTTTCAATTTAAATATGAAACACGAGTACTAGGCTGGTTCTCCTAAACAGCGGAGAACATCAGACGCAACAAAACAAGTGACCTCCTCGTGGAAATCCCTCCTGCGTCTTATGGCTTTTATCCGCATTTCTTATTTTCACGGACGGGCGTCCGATAATCGCGGTAAGTTTCTCATCTCCGGCCGGGCACCGCGGCTCCTTCATCTCCATCCCATTCTGTGCTTTTTTTTAAAATTCGGCTTCAATGTCCAGGCTATTTCTTTCAGACCTGAATCCTCGATCTGGATCTCCGGGAGCTGAGCGTTCGCCGCTCCAGTTATTGTGGCCTGAAGCCTTTTTTTTTTTTATTTGAAGCAATCACCACTCCTGCCTTTATCTAGCTCCCTCAGCAGACACTTCTGTGTCACTTCCATCAGCCGTGACATGTTTTCGTCCCTCTCTCCATTGTCGGCCCCCGAGGGAAGGGATTTCAAAGAGAATCGTGAGGGAAGATTAGGGAGAAACATCCGTCGAACCAAATGAATTCTTATTTACGAATTATTTCTTAACATCTGTGGCCCCTCTGGTCTGCACGTGCCCTGAACCCCACTGTGGCTTTCAGTGGGTGTTTTTCTGCTACAACCTTATCCACATCAGAAAATGACGCCTGCTGTTATTTCCATCCTGTCATCTTTTTTTTTTTTTTTTTTTTCAATTTTCCCCTTTTTCTGTTCCTTTTTTTTTTTTTTTTTTTTTTTTTTTTTTTTTTTTTATTGCGTGCCCTTTTTTATTGCCATGGGAACGGACCCCGAGCCTTCCATGAAAAACAAGGCTGATCAGCAGGTGGTCGAGTGTGACAAGAAGT
>CAAKHD010006506.1:48221-65624 GCA_901007705.1 Fistularia tabacaria
TGGTGTGTTTTTTTTTTCTTCCCCCTTTTTCCCTTTGGTAATGTCTCCCTTCTTTTTTTTTCCTCCTGTTTTTTTTTTTTTTTTTTTTTTTTTCAATTTTCCCCTTTTTCTGTTCCTTTTTTTTTTTTTTATTTTTTTTTTTTGTCTTTTCTTAGTGCGTGCCATTTTTGATCGCCATGGGAACGGACCCCGAGCCTTCCATGAAGAACAAGGCTGATCAGCAGGTGGTCGAGATTGACAAGAAGTACTCGGGCTTCATCCACGTGAGTTCACCAGAGGAATAAAGATTCCCAGTCTCTATGCTTTCAATAGATCAAATGAAAAAGGGGGGTCGTATTCTAACGAAAGCTAATCCGCTCATCCACAGATGAAGGCTGTCGCCGGACTGAAACTGTCGTATCAGGTACAACAGGCCATAGCCGGCTCCAAAGAAGCCGTGATCCGAGGTTTCCGCCACAGTGACACGGACTCGGCCCTCTGCTCCCACCTTTACACCATGGTCCGAGGGAACCGCCAGCACAGGCGGGCCTTCCTCATCTCCCTCCTCAACCTGTTCGACGACAGCTCCGTAAGCCTAGCCTCTGCGCCGAAACACCGGACGGCGTGGATATCCTCAGTCAGCCTCGTTTGTGCTATTTTCATGGATTTTGAACATGATTTTTTTTTTTGTGACTTTTGGTCAATCGACACCCCCTTTCGCCCCAATCAAGATGCACGGTTCGATGCGTTTCTTAATCAGGTTTATGCAATGGGAGGAACTGAAATGACAAATTTAGTCCCAGAGTGGGGAAATTTCAATTCAAGTGGACGGTAAACTAGAGGTAGTTAAGTTATACATTTTAAAAGTTTAAAAAGTAGCATATTGTATCAGAAAATATATTGAAAAAGATATCAACAAAAAAGTGGAAAATGAGCAGCAGACACGAGTGAGTGTATGGATGAATGAGTGAATGAATGAAATGTTTTCTGAGCCGGGTGATGTTCTGCTCTGATGGTTTACAATTGAAATGTGATACAATATGTACAGGCACATCATTATAGCGAATATATCGGTAGACGGATGCTGGAATTGGAGCTGCCAGGCAGGAGGTCTAGAGGAAGACCGGAGAGAAGATTTATGGACGTGGTGAGAGAGGATATGAAGTTAGCTGGTGTGAGAGAGGAGGACGCAGAGAATAAGGTCAGGAGAAGAAGGTTGATTCGCTGTGGCCCAAAGTAAAAGACGAGGAAGATACACAGGTACATCATGATAGGTGGGCCAGTCAGACGGTCCTCCCCACCTCTCCGTCCGTTGTTCTGCCGCGCAAACGTTCAAATCACCGCAGCGCTACGTCATCGGCGCTCCACACACAGGCTCGCCGGCGAGCATGAAGCGTGTGTGTGAACGCCGGGGGTTTTGTTTTGCAGAAAACCGAGGTGAACATGCTGGTCTTCATCGCCGACAACCTGGCCTGCTTCCCGTACCAAACCCAGGATGAACCCCTGTTCATCATGCACCACGTGGATATCACTCTGTCCGTCTCCGGGAGCAACCTGCTCCAGTCCTTCAAGGAGGTGAGAGGCTTTTCGTCGACCCGCTTTGGCGGCTCACGACAACACGTGCGATTGAATTTATCTCCCCCGTAGTCCTTGAGGAAAGAGCCCGTGCAGCAGCGGAAGAAGATGAAGGTGAAAAAGAAGAAGAAGAAGAAGAAGAAGAAGAAGACAAAGCAACGGAGGAGGAGACTCAGCTCCAGCGAGGAGGACGAGGACGAGGAGAGCAGCAGCAGCTCCAGCAGCAGCAGCAGCAGCAGCTCCAGCAGCAGCAGCAGCAGCAGCGAGGAGGAGGTCAAAGAGGCGGTCCGGCGAAAGAAGGCCGACTCCGACTCGGACCTGGACGACGAGGACGCGGTCATGGAGCGTCTCCCCGACAACCCCGTCCCTCTGCGGGACTTCGCCGTCGCCTCCCAGGGAATCCTGCTGCTGCTGATGCTCAAACAACACCTGAAGAATCTATATGGCTTCTCAGACAGGTGGGCGCCTCGGAGATCTCCCACACCTGCATGGGTTCACGGCCACGCGAAGTTTAGCCCTCCTTCCTACAGGCCTAGTTGAAATCTCAGAGTGACAAAAAACACCAATGAATTGGAAAGTCATCCTTGCTGTGTTATTTCTAAATTTTGGTTCTTTTAGAAACTGCCTTTTTTTGACCAGATTTTAGGATTTCCCCACTTTTTACTGTGCTGATTAGTTATGGTAAAATAAGAAACAGCATCTGTAAATCACAGAAATGTGCAAGAAAATTAAGGATTCAGGCAGTAAAATGTCTTATCATCAACAAAACCACACCGACACATTTAACTCATGACCTATTTCTGTTTCTGAAAATGTTAGTTGTTTGATTATTTTTAGATAATCTCAAAATAAAGAAGAAACCACCATGGGAAAAAAAACAAAACACAGCGGTTAAATATGATAGAAATCACGGATCGGGGTCTGAAGTGCGGAGAACCTGACATACAGCAAACGCACCACGCTGAGCTTTCCGTGTGCATTCCAGCAAAATCCAGAAATACTCCCCGACGGAGTCGGCCAAGGTGTACGACAAGGCGGTGAACAGGAAACCCAAGGTGCACTTCAACCCTCGCCAGACTCTGGACTTCCTGAAGGGAGATCTGACCAACATCGAACTCAGCCACGACAGGAAGAGGGATATCGTCAAGCAGTATTTGGATGTAAGCTGACCTTTAGAGATGCAGTCGCCAGAAATGACCGACCGGTCAATGAAACTCACTACTTCAACCCGCTCTTGCCTCCTAGTTCAAGGTACTGATGGAGCACTTGGACCGCGAGGAGGAGGACGAGGACGGCGAAGCCAGCGCCAATGCCAGAAACAAAGCGATTACCTCTCTGCTGAGGGGCCCCAAGCCCCGGAACCACAACCACAACGATCACACTGTGCAGATGGAGTCCGATGAGGACGAGAGCGAGGACGAAGATCCGCCAGCGGTAAACATCTCACAGCTCCCTATATGTGCATCAGTATCCTCGTTGGAGCTCCAAGTAGACGTAAAATACTTGGCGTTTCGATAACTCGGAAGCGCAGACTTCGAGTTAGAACTTTTTGATTTCAACGATGTTGTAAAGCAAAGCGAAGTCGGATTTGAAAGTGGCCCGCAATTCTCTTAAATTACTATCAATTTGCCTGAAAATCGTAGGAAAATGAGCAAAAAACGGCAAAGAAATGACATAAAAATCTGCACTCACATTGTCCAGATGATGCATATCTGCAAGTTTCTCGACTCCCTTCACAATTATTGTAAAACGTCTTCAATCAGGAAACATTTCGTCACCTTCTTAATATAATTGCCTGAGTAAACAATTTGTTTTTTGCAACTCCTCACTCTCACATCCATCAGTTGTTTCAAGTGTTTCCTGAAGGACTTGGAAAAAAAATGACAATTAATAAGAACACTACCTAGAAGGTGTCAGATGATTAGGAAAGCTGGGATCATAAGCATTCAAACAACAGCGAAATCCGGCTCTTCCAGGCGACACAGTGGAATAGATTTCGTATATGTATTTCCTGACTTCCCCCCGCTGCGATTAAGAACAGTCATTTGAATTTCCACAAGGGTTTCATGCATTAAAACTTAACTCCACGTGTCCGCAGCGAAAACCGAGGAAAGACGAGGACTCGGCGGACGATTCCGGTCACATGGGCGAGACGGTGGAGGCGATGGACGTGGTGGCCATCTGCTGTCCCAAATACAAAGACAGACCACAGATCGCCAGGGTGATCCAAAAGACCAAAAGCGGCTACAGTATACACTGGATGTCCGGTACGTACTCTGGGCCCTGGGCCGAGGCCAAGAAACGCGACGGCCGCAAAAAGGTGCCTTGGGTAGACACCATCAAGGAGTCGGACATTATTTACAAGAAGATCTCCTTGACGAGCGGACAAAAGCTCACAAATAAAGTGGCACAGACGTTACGGGCGCTATACGCCGCCAAGGAGGGGACGAGGCGTTAAACCACCCGAGGTCACTCAGCAGTCCAAAATCTACGTGGAGCCAATGTTTAGAAACCCAGAGACACGGAAGCTTCTTTATATTTAAGGACCCGATCGAGGAAACGTCTCCGGAAAACTGATCAGATGGAACCACGGACACGATGAATTTACACACACAAGATAAACGCCAGAAGGAAATGTTTGTGAAAACATTGTGTGGGAGTTCCTTCGCTGTTGTGCAGCAACCTGGTTGTTTGATTTTTACTCCCACTGTACCATAGTTTAACTAAACATATGTTTATATATGAACATAATTCTGTAAAAAAAAAATAATAAAGTGAATGTTGGAAATTAGTGTATTGATGATGTTCTTAATAAAGTGTTTTTGGAGTTTAAACCAGCACCCGATGGATTTATTCACTTGACCCCAGCTCTGACGTGGAACTGCTGTCTAGCTTTTTTTCTCCGATCTGGAACATCTCGGTGTTTGACCGCACTGTGCGATGGAGAACCTTTTCCATGATGTAAGAAGTGCCGTATATATGCTAATACGGAAGGGAAAATATTTTGTTTTTGATATAGATTTTGATGTTATAGATCCCAGAGCGAGAAAAAAAAGATAAAAACATCGCCCGCCCCCCCAAGCACTACAACGAACACCACAATAAATTTTTATGATGTCTTTGTTACTTGTTTGCACTTTTCTTTTTTTCATTTTGACATTTCACCAGGACCACCATTTGATGATGATGATGATGATGAGATGAGAAGTACTTTCATGATGCCATGGCTGGGAAATTGTTTGGCAGCAGCAGCAGCAGCAGCAAGACACGCAAGCACGAAGACATTACAAAATAAATATATAAATAAAGTAAAATCAAATAAACGCCGAAGGGTAAAAGTACAAAGTATAATCCGTGGGGGGAAAAAATGAAGGCATAGATCATGAGGAAAGTGGCAAGAGGATTTTTTTTGGATATTTATTTTCTTTGGCAGGAATTGATTACATTTCCCTTCAGTTAAACTGCTCCCGTTGGCCGCGCCGCAGTATTTCTTCTGTTAGCGTGTGTGCGTGTCGATTCAGCAGCACTGATAAGACAGAGCCATCATTTTGCGAAGGCTCACTGCACGTCTTAAATGCGTCCGTGCTTCTGAACACTAATTCCGCCGTGATTATCTTTGGTAATATGCGCACAGAAACCTTGGAAACGCCGCTTTCCAAAATCCCCCAGACTTCTTTCCGTATCGCTGGTCGATATGGTGCTTTACCCATTACCTCTGATTGCTTTCAGATTTTCTGGTTTTTAAAATAGCTACACGCGCTATTCCAAGCACCACGCTGTAAAGAAGTGAAATCAAATCAAGTGGATGGAGACTTCCTCAGGAACGCGTGGTACGGCTTGTCTTTCCGACAAACTGCCCTGATTAACGTTTGTACTTGAGAGGTCACACTTTGTAATCTCACCTGCCGGTCTGACTCTTAAAACAACATCAATGCTGTAATGCTTCACTTTGTATTGGTTAAAAAAAGGCCTGAATTTAAGTTTTGTCACGACTAAAGAGTTCTCTTTCTCTTTCCCACCGCTGCTTAATGTTCTTGTACTTTTCTCCTTGTATTTAATGGGATCTCTTCATTATCTCTGTTGTGGCATGAACATGTGCTGCACGATTACACTTCAGGGATTCAAGATTTTTATTGTCATATAAGCTGAAGCAGTATATCTTCAGACAATAACTGATTATAACAATAGACGATACGACAACACACCGCAGTACGGAAGACAGAGATGATATAAAAAACAACAACAATAGAATAGAGTAGAATAGAATAGAATAGAATAGAATAGAATAGAATAGAGCTTTATTAATCCCAAAGGATTTTTTTTTTGCCAAAAGGCTGCAACATTACATGCAATCTTTCCTTTTACTCAAAATCATGCTAATTATTTATTGCTGTCAGGTTTCCTTCTTGCAGAAAGGGGAGGAGTTATAAAGTTTGATGGCCACAGGTAAGAAAGACCTTCTGTGGCGCTCTGAGGTGCTCCTCGGTGGTCTCGGTGCATGCAGCATGGCTCTGCAGACGTTGGCAGACCTGAGTCTCATGAGAAAGACTGGCCGTCTCTCGTCCTCAGGAGACAATACAGGCACGCAAGTAAAATATTGCACACTAATAATTTAAGTAGGCATTAACTATTAATACTCGCTGCAAAGAAAGATTAGTAAAACAAAGCTCAAAAACACACAATCATAATAATATGTTATATATCTGTTAATATCATAATTTTTTTGTGCTATCCATGAGTAAATGTGTACGTATACATGTGTATGTGTATATTGTGTATATTGTGTATATATATATTTATGTAGGTATGGGTATGTGTGGAAAAATGTATGTATACATGTGTGTGGAATGTATGGTGACTTATGTGCATATGCATATGTGTTTGCACTGTCATATGTGTGTATTTATCTTTCCTGTTTTGTTTTGTTTTCTTCTCCCTCTAATGTTGCTGCTGCAACACCCGAATTTCACCTATGGGGATCAATAAAGTATTATCTTATCTTATCTTATGAAGTTGTGTCACAGATTCAATACAAAATAACAGAATATTTTAAAACGTCATTATTATCATTTTGGGTGAAAATGTTTAATTTCATCATATTACTGATATTTCATGAAATATACATTTTACCGCTCAATGTGGATGTAAAAGAAGCAAAGTTTTTACGCTTTGTTTATTTTCAAACTCCGCACATGTTTGGATGTAATTACCCTTTGCTGACTGAAGGGGGCGCTACAGAAAACTTTGCCTCGTATCGCCTGTGGAAAAAGAATCAGCCGAAGAAGAAAGTCGTTCACCGGAAGTAAACCCCTGACCTCGGCGGGGCAGTCCGTGTGCATGAGGTTGGCGGGCTGCAAGAATTTGAGTGTGCCGGTTGTATTTCTTCAAACTTTTTTTTTTGCCGGCGAACAAACAATTTAAACTCCAAAGTCACGACCGAGTGGAATAAATCCAGGCGGGTAAGCCCACAGATTCGTTTTAAAACAAATTTGTAGCAGTTAGCAGTTAGCTCCCTTTCTAAGTACTGAGATTTTAAGCTAGCAAGACAGCTAATGTTCGCTTTTTTGAATAAACAATGAGAAATCCCGTTATAATTGTGCTTTTTTTTGGCAGCGATCAATGTGTGACACGCTGATTTCCGTTTCCAACGCTCTTGACGTGTAACTCGTTGTCTGTTTGTGTGTCGTTGGGGGCAGCCGAGCCATGCCGTCCAGCGCCGGACCCAGCAGCCCAGCCGCTGCGCTCGCAGAGGCGCTCGAAAACTCAGCCCGGCTGGTGGACAAACACTTGCAGGACGACCGCTGCTTCCCGGACCTGTCGGAGCTGCTCAGCGTCCCCTCGCACAGTGAGTGTCCGGGACGGGGCGACTGTTCACACCGCCAGGGTGATGCAGGGCGACGGGGTGCTGCAGAGTGATGACAAGTTCGGGTCTTTCCAGAGAGCCGGCTCCTCGTTTTGGAGCTTTTGCAACCCTATATTTTACCTTAGCTTCGCGTTGAAACCCCTTTTGCGTTCAGTGTTTGTACGAGAAGCCCTATAGTTGCCCAATTTTGCGCATTTATTAAGTAATAAACCCATTCTTGTTTTTGTTGATTATTTTAATAATTGTTGTTGCACAAATTAACAAAAAAAAACAACTACAAAAAATCCACTGAACAGAAACAATCTCAAGCAAACAGTACTGTCCATTTAGAGGAATCGTTTGGTATCATAAGATAGACTTTATTGATCCTGCAGCCGGGAAATTTCAATTGTTACAGCAGCATTGTAGACAGAGAGAGTGCACATTGGAGATGTGGGCACAGTAGACTTTTTGTAGGATATCCAAAATAATGCATGACAAACAAAGAAGAAGACATGTCAAAATGAATGCCTTGTGCAGGAGAGTGGCTTTATAAATAATGGATGTAGTCCTGGGAAATATTTACACAATATAGATTCAAGTATTGCAAGGATGAGGGTGGTAAAAAACAGATGGAGGTAGCGAGGCCCTGCAAAATAGAGATGTAGGTAGTGGGGTAGTGCAGAAAGCAGCTTTTGGGGATGCTTGTGAGCAGCATCGGCACTGGGCCACATGCAAGAAATACGTTTATGTGCTTGTAGTGTTGAACGGTGACAGCAGATGGAATGAAGGACCTGCGGTAGTGTTCCTTCTTGCAGCGTCTTTGGCTGAAGGAGCTGCTTAAAGCCGCGGAGGGTGAGAGGGGTTTTCCCTGATGGATGCCAGCTTGGCTAACATCCAGTCCAGAGGATGATCAGGTTTCTTCTCGCCAGAGAGAAGAAAAACAGTCTTCCCTCCATCACCTTCACCAGGCGTGGAAAGATTGGGTCTTTTTTTGGCTGCAGAGCTGGACTTGAGCGCTGTGTGAGCTGAGTAGGGAAAGGAAAAAAAACCTCATGATTCACTGCAAAGCATCGCCTCTCTGAGCCGTATTTTTTGCGCCTGACGCCAGTATGGTTGACACATCCTTTATTTTCAGCTGCTTTCAAGAGTAAACCTCTAGGAAATGTTAACCCTGTAACAGTTTTCGTTTTGCCGAGACGATGATCACATTTCTTATATCATTTTAGATGAACATTAGGCACTTTCCAGTGTGTTTTATGCAAAGTGACTGTTGATGCCAGAGCACGGACTGGGAAACAGGAATTGTTGACTTTTGACTGCCACGAAAGAAAAAAACGTGTTTATTTATCATCCATTCTGCTTATCCTGCTCTCATTCACTCATAATGTAGAGACACACAACCACCCACTCACTCATTCACATGTCATTCAAGATTCAAGGTGTTTATTGTCATATGTGACGGAAGCATGTTTCCCTGTACAATCAAATTCTTATTTTGGTTGCCAAATAGTAAGCAAATTATTGCAACAAGGTATAAAACGGAAGAAATGTAAACAGTAGAAACAGGCTGTGCAAATTACATTTCTAACGTAGCGCCCCTGCTCAGTTGATACCAAACTTCTCCAAGAATACGAACTCCGACCAGAAACTATACAGTGTGCTTAATCCCACATTGTTCTGATTTTCCTTGTTAGATATGCCGTCCCTCTCCGGAGTGTCGGATATGGACTACCCTCTGCAGGGCTCGGGTCTCCTCAGCGTGCCAAACCTCCCGGAGCTCAGCGCGGTCCGCCGGGTCCCTCTGCCCCCGGAGCTGGTCGAGCAGTTCAGCCGTATCCTTTTATCAGGAAATACCGTTTTCATACTTTGACGCTGAGCCGCGAAGCTCCCGTCAGCCGAGGATTCATTCCTTTTTCTTTTTCCCGCCCCCGAAAAACACGCTGGTTTCAACTTCACTCCGTTCCAGATATGCAATGTAACTGTATGATGGGAGTGTTTCCAGAGATCTCTCGTTCGTGGCTCACCATTGACAATGACATATTCATGTGGAATTATGAAGACGGGTGAGTGTCTGTGGATGCACAGCCGGCCTCATACGGGACCACTCTGACATCATTTCTTCTTCATCAACTATTTATCGCATTTGTGCTAGTGGTAAGAAAAACCTCATGGAACTGGATATTCATATTTCAGACGTCCTTATTATTAGGAAATAAATACAGTGTATCTCAGACACCGCGACATTTCCTGAATCTTATTGATCATCTTAAAAGTACTCATTTTACACAAAGTGTTGCCCTGAAAACTACAACCTTACAACTGCTTCTCAAAAGCCCGCCTTATTAAAAACTTTAGCAGACGGGTGGATTTTGGGTGTCAAATCCTCTCCACTTAAAAATACACAGTCGGATTCACACTAATTTGGCGCGAACTCCGTGACATGGCGGTTTGTCAAAAACCTCCAGAACTTTCGGGTCGGTGAGCAAATTGTGAAATGGCGGTCCGGAGAAGATAATAGCCGGCAGCTGCGAAAAGTCATAAATATTCAGCCGGACAGAAGCGGGCGGCGAGAGCTGAGGTGTAAATATAAGCTGTCGGACGTGCAGCGGCGCATTTAAAACGTAGACACAGTTTTATTTCTCCTTGTGAAACGCTGAAGCCAAACCTAGATTGATGTCTGTACTCTTTATTTGCTGTCCGCTCGCAGCGGAGACGTGGCCTATTTTGACGGCCTCATTGAAACCATCCTGGCAGTCGGGCTTGTAAAACCCAAACCAGGTACGTCCGAGCGCTTGAAGTTGACCATCATTTTTTGAAAAACAATTCAGCATTGACAACTTCTTCTATTTGTTTCATCTTGGCAGGAATATTGCAGCCTCACATCCACTACCTCTTGGTGTTGGCCACCTCCGTGGACGTAGTCATCCTGGGTCTGAGCTTCCCCAGGAGCCCGGGCGGTGAGTCCTTCGCAGAAATCACGGCAAAGCAGCCGCCACGGCGTGAACCGTACGCCCGCGGCGTGTCTGACGTTACCCCGGCCGTCCCACCCGCAGGACTGAATGACAGCATGTCCGGTGGGCTGCAGCTGCTCCCGGACCCCCTCTTCTCCATCCCCACCGACAACACCTACATCCTCTCCATCACATCCACCGACCTGGGTCGCATCTTCATGGCCGGGAAGGACGGCTGCCTCTACGAGATAGCGTACCAGGCGGAGGCCGGGTGGCTGAGTCAGCGCTGCAGGAAAATTAACCACTCCAAAAGCTCCCTTTCTTTCCTCATCCCCTCTGTGCTGCAGTTCTCCTTCTCCGAAGACGGTAAGAGAAACAGACACCGAGCAGGATTTCCTAAATGTCAGACATAAGCTTGGAACTGCTGCTTTAGGGACGTGCAGTTGTGCGACTGTCACAGCAGAACTTAGGATGTTTTCCGAGACACGAGCCCAGATCTGAGTCGGGAGCGAGCGGGATGAGCGTTTGACTCCGGCAATCTTCTAAATACAGTTAATAGCATTAGTTCTTTCTTTAGATTCTCTTTTATTATGTATTATTTTTTTATACATCATTTATCATTTATAAATGAAGCTGTATGGACTAGAAACGGCAACAATGACAAAAAGACAGGAGGCAGAGCTGGAGGTGGCAGAGATGAAGATGTTGAGGTTCTCTTTAGGAGTGACCAGGATGGAGAGGATCAGGAATGAGTCCATCAGAGGGACAGCACATGGTTGATGTTTTGGAGAGAAGGTCAGAGAAGCCAGACTGAGATGGTTGGGTCATGGACAGAGGAGGGACAGGGGCTATATTGGTAGACGGATGCTGGAATTGGAGGTCTAGAGGACGACCAGAGACAAGATGTATGGAGGTCGTGAGAGAGGAGATGAAGGTAGTTGGTGTGAGAGAGGAGGACACAGCGCGTAATTCAATTTGCTTGAATATCAAATTCAATTTCCCGATTCAAATGAACCGAAACACTATGAATCTGTTTCACCCCCCCGGTTCTGTGATTTTCAATCGGAAAAATGTACTTTATAAATAACAAATAATGCATAAACTAGGTTGGGGGGGGTTCATTTGGTGCTGGAAAGAAATTAACTGGTGTTAAGTGTATCTAGCTTGAAGATGGGATGAAGACACCGCCAGAGGAGGCTGGGGGAGTTTTTTAATTGGTGCTTTATCTTTAACTTAGCTTACTCGCTACACACCGAGTGACTGACAATGACGAAAAGATAGGAGGCAGAGATGAAGATGTTGAGGTTCTCTTTGGGAGTGACGGGGACGGATAGTGGAACGGGATGGTGAATATATTGGTGGACGGATGCTGGAATTGGAGCTGCCAGGCAGGAGGTCGAGAGGAAGAGCAAAGAGAAGATTTATGGACGTAGTGAGAGAAGATATGAAGTTGGTTAGTGTGAGAGAGGAGGATCCAGAGAATAGGGTTAGATGGAGAAGGTGGATTTGCTATGGTGATCCTGAAGAGAAAAGCCTGAAGGAAAAGAAGATCTATATTATTCATAGAGCTCATTTTTCTTATTGCCAAACAAGTAACAAAACTGGTAGCTAGAACAGATTTATAACTTTCAGTTCATTTCAACTGGGAATTTAATTTGATACACGAGCAGACTGAGTTCCGAGCTCGGTCACAGAAACAGTTTAACCTGTAGGTCGAGGTGTGACTGTAACAGAGTAAAAGCACGACCGCGGTGGAACCAGCACAGGTTCACACATGAGTGTGCAGCCTTGGTTTTTCCTACGTTCTCATTGAAACCGGCAAAACCTTAACAATGCAGCGTGGCCGCTACTGGCGTTTGCTAACAGCGGCAGTGAGCAAAAGCTAAACGACCGGAGGTCAGGTTTTAAAAACACACAAAAAAAGGATAAGAGGTACAGATGTTTCTGGAACTCTCGGCCCTTTTCTTACACCCTTGTCCTTCACAGACCCGATCGTGCAGATAGCTATCGACAACTCCCGCAACGCCCTCTTCACCCGCTCCGAGAAAGGCGTTCTGCAGGTACGGCCGTCGAGGGATTCACCGGATGAATCCGCGGCTGTTTGGAACGGAGATGTCTGAAGTTACTCTGTGTTTCTTTTTGTCTTTATTTCATAGGTCTATGACCTCGGTGCAGACGGGCAGGGCATGAGTCGCGTGGCAACCATGTCACAGAACAGCATAGTCGCAGCCGCTGGAAATATTGCCAGGTGCGTCCGGGTCTCTCCAACGCCGAACGTCTTTCCTTTTCATTCCTCGTGGAAACAAAACATTTTACCCCGTGTGCGTTTTTGCAGGACCATTGATCGTTCTGTCTTCAAACCGATAGTCCAGATCTCTGTGATCGACCGATCGGAGTCCCTGGACTGTCACCTCCTGGCTATCACCCATGCAGGTAAGGTGGAAGCATACGTGCAGGGCCGTGAAAGTTACTCGGCGTATTTACGTATTTATATCTTTATTTTATTTTTTTGGCAGGTGTGCGTCTCTACTTCAGCACCGCACAATTTGCCGCCCCTCAACAGAGGCACGTGGCTGTCCGACCGGCTCTGCTGGCCTTGGTTCATGTCCGTCTGCCCCCGGGGTTCTCCGCCTCCTCCACCCTGCAGAAACCCTGTAAGGTCCACAAGGCTCTGCACAGTAAAGGTACACCTGCACCTGCTCTGTCCTCTATGGCTACATTCAACCAACTGATCTGCAAGAAAACACGGTACAGGCGCCCTCTTTGTTTTCATACCGCAGGCGTTCTATTAATGGCGGCTTCCGAGTCAGAAGACAACGACCTTCTGTGGTGCATCAACCACGACTCCTTCCCTTTCAAGAAACCCTTGATGGAGACTCAGGTTGGCAGACGAGCAGCATTTTTCACGGCAGAGCAAATTTTACCGTCGGCTATTTCAGGAACAATTCACGTCACCCATAGCGTTCATGCAAATCCTCCATCATGTGATGTTTTCAACCTATTCTACTTCTAACCGTTTGCAGGAGGACTTCTGCCAGGCACAGGACTCTTCTTTTATATACATTTCTGTACATTCTCTTTCATTATGCATTGTTTTGTATGCAGTATTTGTTATTTATCAAGTACATTTTTCTTATTTAAAAACACGCAACAAAACCCCCGGGGCTGGAACGGATTCATAGGCTTTCAAATGATTTTATAGGGGAAGTTTAATTTTCTTTCGGAGCAAACTGAGTCACGGACAGGATGCCCCTCCTAAGTTAAGGTGTGACTCTGTGTCACAGAGAGCTCCAGAGAAGTGAATTTTGGTCAGGTACATCCGGCATGAAAGTGTGGCTCTTGGGGCAAATGTGGAGGGTTCCTTGGACAGATAAAGGGAGTGACGAGGAGGCGCTACGAAGAGCTGCAACACAGATGGGATGAGATGTACTTTAATGATCCCATGATTGGGAAATTGTTTGGCAGCAGCAGCAAGGCAGTGACAAGCTACAAATAGAAACAAATGTACAAATAAAGCAAAATAAAATAAACACGGTGGTGTAAATGTATAAAGTGTAATCTGAGGGGGGGAAAAAAGAAGGAAATGTCTAAACATACAGGAATCTCAACTGCTATATTAAACGCAGGTGATGCGTTTTCTCCGGAGAGCGTCTGTTTCTGCAAAAACAGGCTGAAAATGACACTTTTGAAAATCGCCAACATCCCTGTTCTGAAAAAGCGTCAAAGCTAATTTGCAGAAACAAGTGGGTGTGTTTTATTTGTAATCTAGTTCAAGTACTTTGTTTTTTATTGTGCTCCACGAATGCGCCAAATATGTCCTTCCAGTGGGTCATCCGGACGATGAACTCTTTTCAGAATTGCCAACAACCGATCAAACGTGTCGGTTAGGAGGTCAGAGTTCTTCAACCGCTGTGCCACATTTTCAGTCGAAGCTCCCGGCCGACCGTCTTTCTCGTGTCCCCGCCAGGTGATGTCGAATGTTGACGGACGCACCTGGGCTGTGTGCGCCATCACCGAGGAGAGGCCCGCCAAGATCTTCTCCCCCCTGAACAGGGAGCTGGTTCCCGTCACCGATTCCCCCGTGGTGGTTCAGCAGCACAACATCCCCCCGCAGAAATTTGTTCTCCTTTCTGCGAAAGTAAGGATCCCTCCGCCGCGATCACGACGTGTGCGGCTCTGGCTAATCTGGGAGCTCAACCTTCGACCCTCTTGGACAGGGCAGCCACATCTTCCAGAAGCTGCGGCCGGTGGACCAGCTCCGTCACCTGCTGGTGACCTGCGTGGGCGGGGAGAGCGAGGAGATCGAGCGTTTCTTCAAGCTGCACAGGGTGAGGAGAAAGGAAAAAACATTGCACGATGCTTTGGTGCCAAGAGCTCCGCCGCTGGCCGTCTCACCGCCATCACTCCGCTGTGCTCCTCAGGAGGAGCAGGCCTGTGCCACGGCACTGATCCTGGCCTGTTCCACCGCGGCCTGTGACAGGGAGGTGTCGCAGTGGGCCACCAGGGCCTTCTTCAGGTCCGTCAGCAGCATTTCTTCATCAACTCACCCTCACACACACACACACACACACACATGTGTACGTGACTTAAAACCACTTCTTCTTCTGTGTTTAGGTATGGAGGAGAAGCTCAGATGAGATTCCCCTCAGCCATGAGCAACCCCAGCAACGTGGGACCCCTGATGAGCTCTCCGGCTCCAGGTGAAGGCTCGCACGCTTCCATTCTCAACCGCTTTAGCGAGAACGTACCTTCACCTTGGTCCGGCGGAAAGTGCTCCTCGCGTTGAATCGCCTCCTGGCGTCCGCCTCCGTTCCCCCAGGCATGTTCCCCCCGACGCTGGCCACGCCGTTCGCGCAGATGCCCTCCGGGCCATCCCCCATCTCGCCCCTGTCGGCCGGCCCCGAAGTCATTTTCTCGGGGAAACACAACGGCATCTGTATCTACTTTGCACGTATCCTCGGGTGAGACTGTTCACACGCACACATCTTGCATTTCTTCTCCAGTAGATGCTAATATGAGTGGATTGTTTTAACACCGAGGTAAAAAAAAAAAAACGTCGTCCTATTTTTGCACCCCGTTCAAACGAACAGGAACATCTGGGACGGGAGTCTAGCAGTTGAGAAGACCATTAGCAAAGGCAGTCAGACTGTCAGCATTGTAAGTTTACACTTAGAAAGCGTGATCATCCTTTTTTTTTTTTTGGTTGTTTTTGCTTTTTCAAGCAATGCTAACAGCTTTAGCCGTGCTGTGTCTTCGCAGCTGGAGAGCAGCGTCACCTCGCTGGATCTGGAGGCCGTCCTCCTGGAGCTCAGTGGCTTACGCGAGTTTCTGGACAAAAACTCCCAGTTCAGTCCTTCGTCTCTGGGCGGCGCCAGGTGAGACGCTTCTCTCTGCTCGATTCCCGCCTTGAGGCGTTTTTTTTTTTTTCACGTTTGCGGGTTTAACAGTGAAGAAAAGTTCTGTCCAGCTCGAATTCCGTTCCGGGAAGTATCCTCGTCCGGAGGAACCTTCTAGTTTTGCATTCCCGCGGGCAGTGAGGGACCGCGGTAGGGTCACAAGCTTCTGCCACATGCACCTTCAGCTCGTCACTCCAAAACAAACCACCGAAGAAGAGGAAGATGACATGGTCACCATGGAACTGGAAGCTGCTACAATGGAATAATAACCGTGGACCACCCGATGGTTGAGGGTGTTTTTATCTTCTCCCTGCACTGCTTTGCCGTGTGAAGATACCTGTTAGCCGTTAGCGAACGCCACAATTATTTTGGCCAAAACGTAGATGTTCCTCTGCGAGCCCTGGAAACCCGTCGGGGGCGTGGCAGGCCAGAAGAGCTCGGACTTCTCCGTCGCTCTATTTCTCGCTGCTTCCGGCCATTCTGTCACAAGAAAAACATCTGACCACCATTGATTTTAAACATAGCCACAAGGACCTTTGCTTATCAGTTCCACCCATCACCAACAACCTATGAGTTCCTGTAAAGAGCCTGCCTCGGAGTAGGAGCTCAGATGGTTCAAGGAGCTCCCTGGTTCCTCTGCTGTAACCAATACATGGAGAAAAGTCCCGGTTCCAAAAAAGGTTCTAGGAGGAACAAAAGGTTCCTGTTTGGAGAACGAATCTTACGAGTCTTTATGTTCAAGCGCGAAGGTTGACAATGGAAATCCAATTATTTGTATCAATGATCCTTTTTTGGAAGACACGAAGCTCACCTTGAAGCCCAGAGTGTGATTCATGTTCCTCACAGCGCGTCCCCTCAATCACTCACGACAAGAACTTGAATCCTCCACACACAATCATCCAGATGCGCGAGAAGTACAATCATAATTTCCGCGTCCCCGTCCCTCCACAATAACATCTGCTCCGCTCCCTCATTAGCCTCAGCTCCCCCGCCAACCTGCAGCAACGCCTGCTGGGATTCATGCGTCCCGACGGAGCCAGCTCCCAGCAGGTCCAGCAGGAGCTCCAGAGGAAATATCACAGTGAGTAATGAACGCCGGCTCCCACGTTTGAATGGGCGGGCTAAAAATAAAAAAATCGCAGCGGCCATCTGAGGTTTGAGCTGCACGGAGCGGCGGATTTGACGCGGGGGGGGGGGAATATACAAACCCCATGATGTGATGGATTCTAATTCCTGGAAATTTGCGCTACCGTTTTCCGCCCTCTCGCGTCCAGCCAAGGCCCAGGTGTACGAGAAGGTGTCCCTGCAGGGCATCCAGCAGCTGGTGCACCGCTCCCACCAGACCCTGGCGCTGTGGAAGCTCCTCTGCGACCACCAGTTCAGCCACATAATGCTGGAGCTGCCAAAGGTGTGTGTGTTCTGTTTTTTTTTTTTTTTTGTGTGTGTGAGTTTGTGCAAATCACTCCTCTTGCAATACAAACAAGCCCCTGTGCATCATCAGCGTGGGAATTTCAGGCTTTTTTTTTTTTTTTTTTTTTTCCTCCTCCCTCTTTGGTAGGACTTCCAAGAGCAGATGAAGGGGGCGAGCTTCAAGGCCGGGGTGATCCGCGGCAAAGGGCTGTCCGGGGCGCTGGTCCGGGCGCCCATCAACGCCAAC
>CAAKHD010006516.1:4539-81914 GCA_901007705.1 Fistularia tabacaria
CAAAACATGTTGACGTGGGGGTGAGTGGAGTTGGTTACGGTGAGAAATTGGTTTGTGTGGGGTCTGGGGGGGGTGGGGGGGGGGGGGGGGGGGTCGGGGGGGAGGGGAGATAATGTTATTCGCAGGGACAAATTAGGTTGATGATGATTAACAGGAGCCGCAGCCTGCAGCCTCAAAGTCAGTCAGGAAAAAGGAAGATTTTATTTTATTTTATTTCATTTTTTTATCTTATTTTATTTTATTTTATTTTATTTTATTTTATTTTATTTTATTTTATTTTATTTTATTTTATGGTCATGGAATGTCATTCCAGTACTGAATATACTGCCATATATCTGAGATTGTTATCACTCCAGTAGCATGTTCTGGCAAAGCCTTGTTTTCATGTTGTATTAAGAATATTCGATTTTGATTATGAACCTGTTTATTCTGAGAACTAATTTATATGGATTTTAATAATGAGCATTATCCAACTGCATTTGAGTTTTTATTGTAAACCTAATTGATATATTATTATGCACTAATATTCTTCTCATGAACATATTACGATATTCTACGATTTCCAGTTGACGCATTTTTCATTATTTGACACCTTTTGAATTTGATATTGAAGGTGTTATATTTTTCTGACATCACATTCATTTTTCATTTTCAGGTTTGGTTTCAGAACAGAAGAGCGAAATGTCGAAAGCAAGAAAACCAGATGCACAAAGGTGAATCCCTCATCTTCTATTATTGGGAATGATCTTAAAGTTTATTTGTTTTTTTTTCCCCAGTTATTTTGTTTTGAAGTTTTGACACAATTTGACCATATTTAAGTGGAAAACACCCTCATCTCATATAACAACAACTGTCTGGCTGCCTGACAGACATCTTTCCCTTCTCTCCAGGTGTCATCCTGGGCAGTGGCAGCCACCTGGACGCCTGCAGAGTAGCACCGTACGTTAACATGGGTGCCCTCCGGATGCCCTTCCAACAGGTAGGCCACGTTCTCATATTTGCTTGAAACGCATGGTGAACTACCGCCGAACGCGCGACAGGCAGGGGCTGTGGTTTCAACTCAAGGGGAAGAGTTAAAAAAAAATGAAAGAAAGTTGCAAAAGGAAAAAAAAAAAAAAGATTACTCAGCAGCTTGTAACACGGAGGGCCAGGATGGAATTTATTAAATCAGACCAAGAGAGCAAACACGATTTGTGTGTGACTTTCTGCGGCTGAATTGCCTTTATGTGTAAATTCACATTAATCCACAGGGCATGTGCGCTTATTAGACGCAAACGATGAAAGAGTGTGTGCGTGTGTGTCAGCGAAGGCGGAGGTGGAGGGAGTGGCTCAGACCTCGGTGCACCTTTCACCTCCTGGCTGTGCGGAGAGCGGAGGCTCGGGAGAGGAGAGGTGGACGGACATTTGATCTGGCGATATCTGCTTTTGCATCCTGGTTGCTATGTTGTCTGCTTGACCCTCGTGAAAAGTAGCGGCCTAATTAAGCCAACAGTGCAGCAGGCGCTATCACATAAAAGAGATGATGAAAGCGGGGAATGGAGTGGGCTCTGATGGATATCGACATTGAGCTGCCCTGGTAGGGGTGGAGGCCTGTGTGCTGAGAGAGGCTCACAGTAATAAGTCGAAGCAGGAAGGGTGCTCACATAGTACAACGCACTTTTGCCGGTACAAAACTACGGACTGCACGTTTTGCTTGCTTGAGTATTGACGCACTGTAGAAGGGACCGAATCTGGTTCGGCGACTCAACAGCTTCTTCTCATGCTGCCACATGTTGTGTTAAAGTACACGGACGTACATGGAAAAAAAAAATTAAATAAAAAAAGGTCATGCATCTGTGTGTGACGATGTGATGCTGGGAATAGACGCCCTAGAGCACAAATCACGTCAAGTATCCACCACCTGTTTAGTGTGATTCTGCCTCGGCTGCTGTTACGTCTCCCAAACAGGATTAAACTGGTTTTCCAGGAGTTCACTTGGCTTTCCATCGTTGCGTTTTAATCAAATGCCACAGAATTAGGAAATTATGAGTCAAATCTGCAGATTATTTCTTGATTGTTCAAACTTAAAAACTGCTTCTTGTTTGTCGGAGTTTCTGTTTGTTTGCCTTCATAGTGCTGGGCAACTATGACCGCTGTCACTCACTACTCATATTTGGTGTTGTAGGCCGACAAAAAAAAAGAAAAAGAAAAAAAAACAGTGGAAAAAGAGACACTTAGTCAATTTAAAGCCTTTACTTTGTATCATTCTATTTTGGTTGGAAAAGAAAGCACGAAATACTTTCTCACTTCTTCCTGTGGTGTTTGAATCACATGAGACATGGCAATAGGTTCTGCTCTCTCCCTCTGAAGTAAGCGGATGCTTAATTTTCACCTACTTCTTATAAAATAATTGCCAAGAATGTGAGAACTGATATTCTATGCTGCTTATGGTTTCTTTTTATTCCCCTTGACTCAGGAATATGTCTGGATAAATATTTATAACTCCAAATATGTGAATATCTTTTTGGTGCAAAATTGTTTATTTATGCAATTGAATACATAATCAGGATAACAAGACTGCATATTTCCAAGGGTATAACGGAGTCCTCAGTCTGAATTAAACAAATCTGTTCTGGGTCCAAGGAAGACTTTGATTCTGGCCGATTAATTTGGATGTGGTGTCTGAGAGCAATGTATGATTCATTAACTTTTAGAATAGCTGACATGAAAAAAAGGCCTAAAGCGCAGAGTACGGCTTAACTATTTTCAGAGAAAACACTCTGTAAGCAACAGCTTTGAGGGGGTAAAATTTGAAGGGGAATTTAATAGTGTCAGACTGTGAAGCCTAAATCTTCAAGCCTCTTCACCCCCCCTCCACACACACACACGCATGTGAATGCACGCGCACTTACGGCTTACTTACGGCTCGGGCCCCGGCATTGATTGTGTGTTTGGCTGTTCTGCAGGTTCAAGCCCAGCTCCAGTTGGACGGGGTCACCCACTCGCACCCCCACCTGCATCCTCACCTGGCTGCTCACGCTCCCTACCTGATGTTCCCGCCCCCTCCCTTCGGACTACCAATCGCATCGCTGGCCGACTCGGCCTCCGCGGCAGCTGCAGTTGCGGCAGCTGCCAAAAGCAACAGCAAGAACTCGAGCATCGCCGACCTGCGACTCAAGGCAAGAAAACACACCGAGGCTCTGGGACTCTGACCCCACCGGGCTGCCCCTCCGCTCGCCTGATGCCCATAATCGCCTCTCACACAAGACTGAGCCTGTGAAAGGGCCGTGACACTCACTGCTAAAACTAAACTAAACAAAAACACTGAGTGAGAGTGAAAGAGAGGAACACATGCAGAGAAGGGGGAGAGAAAGTGTGTGTGAGAGAAAGGGGGAGAACAGTGGAGGAGGAAAATAAAAAAAGAAGGAGGGAGCGAGAAAATTGTCACAAAACCAGCTGCCAAAACAAACCACTTTTAGAGAACGGTAATTAAATACCAATGAAATCACCTTTTACTTTTTGCCCAACAGGCAGGACTTCTGCGGGGCCAGTGGCTCAGTCCACTCCAGGCACAGATCACATCCCAAGGACCGTACAAACACATGTGGATGTCTGTCTGAGGGCCAGTCCGGGGCCTGTCAGACCAGAAGACGTTAGAACAAATCAAAGTGGCAGGCAGCAGCAGGGCCAAAAGCAGGGCCTGGCTGATGCTGGCTGCCGCCATGTTTGACAGTACAGAGGGTTTGAGCATGGGGGAAACAGACCCACACACCACTTCACCGAGGCATTGGAACAGCTCTCACCTTTTACACACCCTCGCTAAAAAAACAAAGAAAATAAAAAGAGAAAGCATTAAGAAATGGCCATATTTGCCTCCAACCACTGTGTTCCCTGCTGCTGCCAAGTGCATGAGCTCTAATGGAGGACCGTTCCGGGACTGGCCTCCGTCCACACCTGACATAAATGCTCGACAGCTGTTTTTAACACTGCCATTCAACATGCCCACAACGCGCCAACACCTGCAAAGTGAAGGGTCTCCATTACGGTTTGATATCCTTCTTCTCCTGGACTCGTGCTGTAACAAAAAGCAGCTCCTTTCTTTCCTCCGCTGCAGAGGAGAGACCCGATCCAATGTTCCTGGGCATGTGTCGATGCTCGGTCTATTTTTATTCCTTTCTGTTTATTATGTTGTATCCCGGGTGAAGAAGTGAAGATAGCCTTTGCACTTCAGGTCTTGTATGTGGGTGTTTACAAATGTCACTACAAGCAGATACTACTTTATTAATTAAAGGGTAGGGGGGGTTGATATTGTCATGTGATCGGCAAAAAAGACATTATCTTGGATAAAGGGTATAACCGCATTTTATTTTTTTTCTTGTTTCTTATCTTTTTATGTAATTCGGAAAATATGAAGAAAGCATCAGTCAAACTGAAATGCAATGGTGTGCAGTTTAAGTGCAATACTGTAAATAGCAAAACAAAAAAAGTAAAAACAGCTAGCAGTTAATCCTCCACGATAAAGAGACCCAATGATTTTTGTTGTTGTTTTTTTTTTTTAATGCACTGTTGGGGTGTTGAATTTATTTACCAAGCCAGTTTTTCTAAGGCCTTGTATATTTTGTTGATTCAAGAGAAGTCACTCACATCCTTCGCAACCTCCTGCGTATTAAAGTGGTTTGGTGTACATCCGGTCGCCTGTTGAGGATGACATGAGCACATTTTTCATATGTGGCGGAACTGCACAGCCCAGTTCTGAATAACTAGAATAATAAAAAAAGTGTTTCTTCACAACTTTACTGAGGTTGAAGGAATTCAATTTACACACATTCATAATAAAGTCGACAAATCAGCATTCTTAGCCAAAACCGAGCAGTTGTTTACCATACAATTAGCTTAATTCTGCATGTTTTATGTGACATTTCATTGTTATTTTCCAAATAATTCAGACTTTTGTCTTCTTCCTCTTATTCCTCTTCTTCTTCTGATTCTTTTTCTTCTTCATCTTGTCCTTCTTCTTAAGAAAAACAACCAAATTGCTCCGGACAAAACAAAACAGGTGTTTGATTGTTTCGAGAATCTTTTAAGCACTGCTGTCAGCAGAGCTGCGCTAACCACGTAAGCCTGCCTGAGGTCGACACACAGCTCCCAAACATCACAAACAGCTCTGGTGACAGACCTCCTGGAGGAATCCTTTATCTATGTCTCCATTTTAAATTAAACATATGCGTGTGTTATTTATTATTTTGTCTGAAAGTTTATGAAAGATGAAATAGTTGAACTACCAGTGTACATTTTTACATGGCTTTGCATTTATTTTTGTATGCTCTTTTTGGTTTTTCTCTCAAGTGTTGAATTTGAATTCAGAGGTGTGGCTGTAGTGCATTGTTTGCCAAAAAAAAAAAACCCAAAACAAAACAAAAAAAAAAAGTAGCGTGTCCAAGTTTACAAACATTTCAGGGATGGTTGAATTTAACGGTACCCCATCGGATTTGTTGTATCCATTAAAAACGATCATCATTTCTCATGCAAGCATGCCGAAACATGAATCATCCTTCAGTTTGTTTCCCCCTTTGGATTCACAAATTATGAATGTACATCTTGTACAAGTAAACTATCAATAAAGTTATAAATATTTGTACATGAGTTTTAAGATACTTTTAGACTTTGCTGTGCCACACGAGGCGGTTTGTTTCAGTGAAGCCGGTTCTTGACTGCAGACCTACTTATTATTTTCCGGAATCTCAGTATAAACAAGGATACGAACAGATGACTCTTTTTGTAAATGACTGGAAACATGGCACCGGGGCGTCTTTTCATGTAAATAATAGTCCAAAGCAAACACAGATGGTGTTTGTGTCGAGATACAGATCCCTGCTCTCTCTTTGTCTCACACCCTGTAGCGGCCAATCCTCTGCAGCTGCCTCAACCTGCGGATCAATATCAATATCAGTCTGGAGCTGACATTCACACAGCCTCCATGTTAGCCATCCCGGTGCATCATATTCAATCGGAGGAGCTCACCAACAGAGAAAAATGATTGGCTATAAAATCTAGATCCGGCAGCTCGACAGCGTCCCTGAATCCGGAACTCCCCTGCCCCCCTTCATGCAACGTCGCTCTCCTTGTGTTCGTCAAAATGACACAGATAGTATTGTTATGGTAAGTGGGTCTGTAACTTCGTCAAATAGAAGCAAGATGGCTGTAACCGGAGTTGGGAGCCTATAAGTGAAGAGGGGAAATAGAAGGCAAGCAAGAGATTTGGTGGGGGGATTGAGTGTGTATGACATGTAATCTTCTTTGAGCTTGATGCTCAAAGAAGATCTTTTCTCCTTGTTTCGATGGTGATGATTAACTTTGAGCAGATGACATGAGAAGGTCATGGGCTGGCGCGTGTTCATCAGTGCTCACATCTGAAGTCCACCAACCGTATCACACTTGCGTGTGTGCACATATACACATGCACACGCTGCATCCACAGATGCATATTCTCTCCTCTTGTTCTATGCACACATATTAAATTTTGAAAAAAAGTTTGCCTCTTTTTTTCCATTTCTTTTTTCATTTTGCGAGTATTAGCTTCCTTTGAGAACTTAATTCCAGATGTGTGTACACAAAGTAATTACACCATGTGGTATAGTGGCCTATTGTCTGAACCCCATGCAGGAATTAGCCCAAATGGCGTCCTGTTGAGTGTAGTACCCCCTAGAAGGTCACTACGCATTTAATTTGTACCTCTCTGCTCATACATCAAGATTGAGTGATATAGTCGCAGACTGATGGCTCTGTCTGGGGCCTGCTGGGCCAGGTCAGGTATAACAGCATCCTTTTATATGTACTAATAATTAGCAAGGCGCACACAGCCATCCATCAGTCTCCAACGAGCCTTTGCTGCTTCGTCAACATGTTCAATTGCATAGAGCTATTTATGTTGGCCAAAAGTAACAAATACACAATAATATATTAATGGTCAAGAGGAGTGCGTGTGTGTTTGTGTGTGTGTGTGTGTGTGTGTGTGTGTGCGTACTGAGATTTGGTGACTAAACTACCTTTGTAGTTATTGTTGATGAGATTTTTTTTTAATGTTGCTTCATGAAGTGAATGACCAAGTAACCAAGCCAAAACAAACATGTCTATTTGGGTCCCCTGAAGAATACACTCAGATTTTTTTGAACCCCCTGGATTATTAAAGTCGCCAGCTTTTGAATCTTTTTTTCTGTCTAGTCTTTGCAGGCACACACTGCATGCAAGTCCTCGACACTGCGGCAATGGTGCTACGCCGCGCTAGCCCATCAGAGGTCAAGTGCTCTCAGGTCACGTGAAAATAGTTTTTATCACATTTCATTCTCATAATCCTCTTTGAAATGTCACACACAACTATGATCAGACGGAATGTGAGCTGTTGCAGCCTCAACCTAAAGCTTTGCGAGCCACTGGTGTGAAATGACAGAGGTCGACTTTAGCAAAAAGACGCGGAGCTGGAGCTTTTGTCATTCTATATCACAATAACTCAAGGGGCTACTTGCAACGACACTGAAAATAAGTGTCTATTTAGTTTAGCCCAAAGGTTTTTTGTGAACCTCCTTTGCGGTCCTTAAATCCCATGTAAATCCAGTTCCGGCAGTTTCAGTTGTAGTTTGAAGTGAAGCCACCCAGAGAAACCTCAGCTGAAAACAATCGAGCCGAAGTGCTGAAGTCACTACAGTCGGCCGCCGATCAAAGACCCCCTTTCATCCCAGTTTGTTTGGGCTAGTCTCTGGTTTGCTTTGTTGGCTAATGCTCATAAATGTATCTGGAGTCATCAATAGCGCGAAACTGTATTAAAACTAACATCTTGAGTCTGGGTCAACACCTCTTCTCTTCCTTTTTTGCACTGGGGTGGCAAGTGTCAAGAATTTAAACTTAGAAAATTGAGGAAAGAGAAAAAGAAAAAAAAAAACAGCGGGGCATTAAGTTCACATTCCAGTGAGCCGTTGATGTCACACTCATTAGCAGTTTATTTTCAGTTCAAGCGTTCAGATTGTGTTATTTTAATCTCAGAGTTATCTAATAAAAACACAGTGTTTTCTGTCTTATTGCCGCCTAATGTTCCATCAATTTAAGGTTATTACTAAACATCTCAAAGCTAAAACTTTGTTTCATAATAAATAAAATTTGATCTTAAGAATGAAACATTTGCTGTCTTATGAACTCCATTGCGCTAATTTGTTTTCTGGACACACAATGATTTGTTTTACTTGCACTTAAGTAAAAAACAGATGTAGTAAGAGATATGGCAAATTCTCAAAGTGACTTTGCCAAACTTGTCTTCAGCCCGATGTTTTGGTTTGGCGTTTTATTTGCTGGTTGAAGTGTGTTTCTCCGTCGTTGCAGCTCCATCCAGTGGGCTCAGAAAATTTATGACTGGTGTTTCCCTCTCCCCGGCAGATTTCTTTCTGCTGCCGAGGAGAGGGCTCCTTTTTCCCAGCGTCAGGAAAACAAAGTGTCGCATGGCTGACAGTCAAAGTTTAATCAGTTTAAACACCGGACAAATAGACAAGTATCTAGCCGTAGTTTCACTCTGGACTTTCTCAAATAAAACCCTTTGACACGGCACAGTAGCAACAGCAGAGGCGTAGACACACGGCAACGACAATAAATTATTCTGCTCCCTGAGATTCAGTGTTTTGTTTTGACATAAACTTTCACATGTGCTGTCGAGTATCACCAGAACTTTTCTTGAGTCAAAGTGCCTGCAGCAATAAATAAATGAATAAATTCATAGATTTTTTTTTGCACGAAAAGAATAAAATGCATTCTGTTGGTATAAAAAGGCTTTTATTTAAGCACTATAATTATTTGTGTAATAACATTTGAAGCAATAAACCAACTATCATGTAATTCTCTTGATTTCCTTTCTCCTTAAAGATTTCCTTTCTCATCGATGTAAAAAGCTATTTAGTGGCATAAATTGCAGGGAGTAAATAAAATATTTTGTGCTAATTCTTTCAGGCATGAATGACTTTCTCACATTTAACTGTTCTTTTCCTCTTTTTATATCAGCAAATAATAACAATTAATGTAATAATAAAAACTATTTTCCATTAAGAGAGTTTTAGATAAATACTCCACAAGCCCCCTTCTTTGAAATGCACACACTGAAAACAGTCACGGATGTTTCTTTTCAAAATGAAACCTCTTCATTTTGACCTGACAACACCCATGTAAAATGAGGCATTATTGCGATTATTTTCTAACCGGAGCATGGCGACTATGGTATAAATAAACATACGGCGGGCGGCATTTTAAATTCCTAATTTATTTTGAAATCTCCCTCATTGATGTGTTGAGTAACAAACACTTCACTTAGATCTGTTTTCTCAAATGTTGTTTCTTAAAATGTCAAATCCCTCCACAGGAATCTTCTTGAGGGACTATTTTTAATTATCCAACTTCAAACCGGTATTTAGACAACAAATTCACCTTGAGAAAATAATCCTGGCATAATAATGTGATCAATAATGCCAACCAAACAGTGGTTTGATTTCCAACTGGGGGCTTGTTTGTCTGCGCCGCTGCTGACAACTGCCCCCCGAACAGGCTGTAATACACTGGATACTGTTTTGGGTTGTAACAGCAAACAGTTTAGCTGACGCTAATGTTTGTAAAGAAATATCTAAATTGGAAACCAAATACAATCAAGTTGAGCAATTGAAACGGATGTCAACATGAAATGTTCGCATCCCAACAGACCATCAGAGTAAATTCCAAGACTATTTGTTTTAGAGGCTCGGACTGCCAGCAGGTTTCAAATTTGCATTCTTCATCTTTGTGTACATTTTTCCAGTTGTTGAGTGAAGAGGCAGGTGGTTCAGTGTCATTCGTCACAATCAAGAGCATTGCTCAAGTTCACCATTAAAGACCAGGCTACCGTTAAAAAAAAAGAAGGTTTTAATAACAAAAAAGCTTGAACCATCCTTTCATGGTTTAGTTCCAAAGCCAATCAAAAAGTCTCAAATTCTTTATTTTGTAATTGGGCCCCTCACCTGACCCGGGCCAATGCAGGTACCGGTATAATGATGTTTTGCTTCCTCTTTGAAAATAACATTTTAGAAACCACTGTGATGGACTGGACTGATTTGGGTAAAAAACATCTGATGTCCATGAAAACGTTTTCAAACTATTTTGTTCAAACATTCCTTCATGGACACAAAAGTATGAAAGTCAGCTACATTTTTGGCCACACATCTTCCCACACCGGCTAACTTACATTTATCTTGTTTGTCAAAGCCTGTCCCGCTCACAGGAAATAGCTCTTTTTAAATAACATGGAAACGCTATGAATTAATGTGCCCTTCTGGTTGCAGACTGTGGCCCCTGAGTGTATGACTGGTGTATTCACTGTCATCCTACGGAGTTATAACAAAATACCTCCAATTTAGAGTTCATTTCCCAACATTATAAAGTATATATTAATTATGTAAATCAAACAGGTTATTCTTTTTTTGTACCACATCCTCAATTAAAGCCTTTGTACTGTGACGTCCCCACTGTTCTTTTCTTTTCCTTGCTTTCTTTTTTCAATCTGACTGTCATTACTTGTCCCTCATTTATGCCTCTATATTCAGATTGCACTGGAGCGATGAGGTATAAAGTGCCATTTGTATTTCATCCTGCGATGTTTGGGGAGCTATGAACAGAATCTCAGTTTGTTTTATATCAAACGTGCAGCTGAGCCCTCTTCTCATCTAATGGCCATTTTTTTTCGCTGTTATTTAAAATGTATCTTCTTCTCTGATGTGCACAAAACTGATACACTGCAATGGTAGCTTTCCATTTCCATCACTCTAACACTCCAATAAAACTTTTTAAAACATGAAATGTCAACAGTACCGAGATGAAGGATAATTCTAATAACAAAATTGAATTGATTTTATAATATAATATTTTTATATTTCGGACGGCGTAGCACAGGAGGTAGAGCGTCTTTGGAACCGAACCTCCTAGTGCTCCTCCTAGTGTGTCTAAGTGTTGTTGAGACTGAACCCCCCCAGCTGCTCCCCTGGCGCCGGTAGACGGCAGCCAACTGGTCATGGTTCATCCATGATGGGTTAAATGCAGAGAACGAATTTCCCCACGAAGGATTAAAAAAAGTATACATTATTATATTAATTTAGCCTGGGAGATATAAATAACCATTTACTCAGACCAAAAAGTTTGCTTTTCTATAAAGAACAATGTTATATAGGTTTTGTTATACTACACAGTGGTATGTTACATTGTGTAATGTTACTTTATGATGTTGTGTTACGTAATGTTATGCTATATTACGTTATGTTGTGTTATGTTATGTTATGTTATGTTATGTTATGTTATGTTATGTTATGTTATGTTATGTTATGTTATGTTATGTTATGTTATGTTATGTTATGTTATCTTATCTTATCTTATCTTATCTTATCTTATCTTATCTTATCTTATCTTACCTTACAATAAGGCCTCTAGTCCCAGTGAATAGACTAAAAAAGCCTGCATTGCTATAGTTTTTCTGCAGGCTGCAGTTTTTACAGATTGGGGGCATTCAGGCTGAGGGTGAATGTTAATGAAAAAGCAAACAGCCCACCACAGCAATTTGTGCTGGAAACCACGTTTAAGCAATTGCCATGGTTCTGTACTCTGCTCCGTTCTCCCTGCAAACAAGGAACACTTGAGGGAAAATAATTATCTGTCATTTCCAGTCTGAGGGTCAAATGCATTTAGATGCAAATGAAAACAACTTCTGGTTTTGGAGTCTTGCTAATGAAATGGGAAAATGCAAATGTTGAGGAGAAAAACATTTTTGCTGTGATCAAAACTAGCTGATCACTGGAAGCCTGGTGGAGAAACCGACATCTTAGGGCCAAGTTTTGCCCCCTTAGTCTAAAGAGGGATCATATGAGCGGGAAAGGGCTGACAGTGATTTGTGTTGCCTGATTAATGATAACAGTTTGCACGGTGCGGGACGGACCTGGACAGAACTAAAGATATGCAGACGTGGGAAAGGTTGGGCTCAAATATTTTGCTAGATCGAGGAAATACACAGCGTAGGCCATTAAACATAAAGCAAGGAGATTTAAGAGTGGCAGAACAGATTCAGCTTTTGAGTCTGTGGTCTGGAGCTAGAGTTCTTGATGGTCAGAAGAATGAACATTCTGGTCAAAGATGAAATGGAACGGCATTCGTAAATTATATTGGTATGGACAAAACTAAGACTTGGATGTATAATTTAAAAGTAAGAGGGTACAAATCACCAAATAGTTTAACCCCACTTAAATCTCAAAGGTTTCAACTTTAGTAGCATGTCTTGTGAATTACACAAATGTGTTGGAATGGTAAAAATGTCATTATTTCATAAAGAACGATGACAGGAGTACTGGAGAAGCATGAACGGACTCTGGCTGGGACTCTCGGTTCGCTCTTATTGGATGGCTCATACCAAAAGAGAACAAATGTCACAGAGAAAGACAATCAGCTGTAATTAAAAAGTGGAAGTCAGTGCAGTAATATCACCTCCCCTTGTTTAATGTTATGATGGACCAGGTTAACTTACCTGACTTCACTTGATTGCGAGGTGAAAATCTGGTGGGTTAAATGACCAAACAACCGATCAATTACTTTATCAATTTTCTGCAAATAAGAAGAATAGTTTTCAAGACTGTGTCTGTGAAATTATTTCCCAAGAAAAGAGTGTTCATATATGTGTTTATATTTAACCCACTTGAAAAATTCGACCCCTTATTTGCAGCCTGTCACAATGCCTCCCGCAGGCCATGAGACAGAATACAATTCAAGCCGTAGACTTCCGTAATCAGTCCAGTTCCCATTTAAATACTGTGACACAGATTGTTGCTTTAATAAAACAAAAAGCATCTTTGCATGGCAAACAGTTTCTAATTCACTCTTCATTTTCAAGGAAATATTCGTCACCCCTCCCTTTCCTGAATGACCCATACAGTTGTGGACCCTTCCCCCTCCCCAAAAAAAACCCCCCAAAAAACAAAGCAAAATACAATGAACGAACATTAACCCAGATGAGAAAATAACATATGTAAATTTAGAAATCTAGTTTGAAAAGTCTTTGCTTTTGTCACTTCAGTGGAGATTCATCATGATCAGCAACAAAATGAGGGTGAATTGCTACAATAAGCCTACACAATGCAAGGCAAATTAATCAGAGTTGGCCCAGGGCTTGTTCTGGAGAAATGATCTCATTTGACCAGACGGATAAGGGCTTTGCTCTCTAATCACATCACCCAACACCACCATGACTCCTCATCTTTTCTCTGGAAAGTAAATAAAAACAGTAGCTTCTCTCTCAGATTCTTCACAAGTGACTTGTTGAGTGCAAGACCAAACAAAACGGCTGCTACAGTTTGTTCTGCGGCCAATTCATGTTTGTAATGATTATGAATTACAAACGTAAGCGATTATTTTAGATGTATATTTAGGAAAAATCTACTGTGCAAATGTGAATCTACACTGATTGTGATCCAAACAACATGAAGTGGCTCTGTGACATCGTGTCTGATTTATTATGAAAGTGCTACCTGGCATTAATTGCTATCCATCAATATATTTGATTTTTTTGGTCATTTAGCAACAAGACCATGACAGTGTTGAAGCCACAGGATGTTTTTTATTTGTTTTTTGTACATCAGATATCTGGTTTAGAAATGGACATGGTTTTATGCTTCGCTGAGAATCTTTTCTTTCTCTGAGGCTGAGAGAAAACTGCAGTGGTCAACTATTTCAGGGCTCAGGCAACTTCTTGGATTGTTTTTTACCTTTGCAGAAAAAAGAGGCCCCCTACAAAATGATCAGTCTAGTGACAGGTTATGGCACGAGAAAGCTAATTGAATGTTGTCCTGTCTTTTGAATAAACCATACTGAAATGGAAATGGAAAGTTTTTCGGGGGGGTAAGTGATGAGCATTGGCTACAAAGGGTTCCATTGTGGTGTAATGACGCAAAGCTGCTCGTCATATTTTTTTGTTTAAATCTAAATGATTGGCTTAATCAAATCATCAAGCCAAAGTCATCTCACGCATTTAAAACAAAACGTTTTAAGATGAAGTGGGATGTTTTTTTTGGGTTTGGATGGCCAAGCAGTGATGAATTGTATGAACGTATCAAGCTGCTGGTGCATAATTTTGTTACAGAAAAAAATTCCAGCCATTCTAACTGTATATGAGCTAGAGTATTTTTGTATTTAATGAGTAAACTGCTTTCAAAATAAATCCTACTTTGCCTTTAAATATTGGAAAAAGAAAGCTAAAAGCACCAATTAGTTAGTATGAAGTTCTTGTACTTGGCTAATGGCATATTTTTTTTTTTTCTACAGTGTGCTGATACTGAGCCACGGCACAGTTCAAAAACTGCATGAAATGCATTTACTGTATTTACTACTTGATTATTTTTCATTTTCTTTGCACACGGAAATAAATTAGCATAATTAAAAGTTAAATAGTGATGGAGTGTTACAAAATTAAAAATCAATAGCTGCTACATGCTAGTTTTGAGCGTGTAGATCACAACGCATGTGTATCACACACTTTCAGAAGGCCTTGTGACCTCGCCGAGGCTTTAATTCTCTCCTAGCTTTATCTTCTCCCACTTAGTAAGGTACATACAACTTTCTGAGATAAATATGAATATAAATGGGACAAAATGCATTCAAGAAAACTAAACAATTCCCATGACAGCCCAGCAGGGTTATCTGGAGGCATTTAGAACAACAATATGTCATACACACACACACACTGCTGACCTTTCACCTGCTGAGGATTTAACTGGCAAAGAGCAATGCCTTGAGGGGGACATCCAGTCTACCAGCACGTAAGTACATACTCTCTCACAATGGGCTTCTTATTGGTTCCCCTTAAGGTGAAAAATGGGAGAATATATCATGCGATAAAGGCAAATGGTTCTATAAATCGCCTGAGGGAAAGCTAGCTTTCCTGATTGCTACTCATCTCACTGTTTCCCAAATGTTTTATGCTTCTCTGACTGGTAATCAATAGCTACACATGCAGCCTCTCAGCTAGCACCAGTCTTTTATAGTATGCCTAAGGAGTAATTGTCAGTCAATGGCAACCTTATAAATAGACTGAGGCTGCATGTGGACAGATGGATACGTTCCCTGTCAATTGTGTGATGCCACAGCGCAAAACCATCTAAGCGGGTTGTTTTTCACACTGGGCTATTTTATTGCAGAAATTGTAGAATCTGGAAGAAAAAAACAGAAAACAAAAACTTGAAAAAAAATCAAAATAAAAGATATGTAGAGAAATCTTTTTTCTTATAAAAAAGGATTCTCCTTTCATGTTAAGCCATTATCAGGCTTTACTTTTTCAGCTGCTCTATAGATGAGCTGTGGGCTATTAATAAGCATGTTGTGGCTTCAGCTGTAAATGTTATTAGGTTGCTAATAAACATGTTAGCTCAGATGCTCCACAGGGCTTTACCACAAGGTAAATTGGAGAGGGACTTCCTAATTAACAAAAGAGCCGTTTAAAAGGAAAAGGAAGAATGCTTGTTAATGACCAGTGAGGCAATTTACCCCATCAAGTTCCCCTAATGCCCAAAACTGACCAATAAATATTTCGGAAAGATTGGTTGTTAGTCACAGCAAAAATAAAGAATAAACATTTTGCACTTAAGTGGTATCACATAGATACATATTTTGCAGTTTTGTAAAAAAAAAAACACCTTCTCTGGGTGTCTGCAGGCATTTGTATGGACACACACAAATTCCTGGCACTGCAGCGATGATTTTCCCACTTGTAAAAAACAAAACAAAAAGAACAACCTACATCAGTTAAACCTGCAAGGCTGCTGTTTGCTTTGAAGAGAACAGAGTACCTAATTACCCTTATTTACAGGACGCCTCTGAGTAAAGCATCAGATTATTTCGCTATGACAGATTCACTCGCCTAATAAACACGATCATTATGATTTTCACTTCTCCAGCTACACCTCAATGATATCACTGCTTTGCTGCAAATCAGATGTGCACAAAAATACATCTTTGAAGTAAAGGGCAGACAACCCCATCGTCAGTTATTATGGATGTGTTCAAGGAATTTATAGAGTGTTATTGACGCCAGCAAACCCACTGGGATGGCCTACAGACACACACACACACCCACACAAGAACACATAAACAGACAAACAAAAATTGAACGTGCTGTATTATAAGCAGCAGAATAAACCGAGAGTGGTTTGCTTTCGCCTGGATGACTTTTAACGGTGTAGAAAATAAACATTGTATTGATATTATGTGGGATAAACTAATAAATAGAACCCTGTCTTTTAAGCACTGTGCATTTTGTCCCCACAGGCTGGCCTTTGCCAAGGTTGGATTTGACCAAAGAAACCTATTTTTAGCTACAACTAAAAGCTGAATTTTGCCTTGATTTCAAAAGCGTGGCCCACACTGAATGACTTTCAATGGGAGGCAGGAAATTGAAATAATACAATGAGCAACATAGCATTGGATTGAAGTTATCGTCGCTCTGGTGTCTCTGCTGAAACTCAGAGGCAAACATTAAACCCTTGTGTTGAATGATCTAATGTGTACATTCAACCGGATCTGCTTTGAATTCCTTGTCTGAAGCCGTGTAGGTTGGAAGCGAAACTTGATGAACCCGGTCTCCTCTCTGCTGTTATTCTGAGACCCAATTAAATGTACGTATCCTACACAACACTGTAGTTGGAGGCCAAAGTGCGTCTGTTTGTCCAAAGGGAAGAGGCGTGGGAGAAACACATAGTGGTTTTACCCGCCAACACACTGCACTAGGCATGATGCATATCAATACCAGCAGTAACTAATAAAACAGGCTGCAGGTATGTCTCCCAACATCAGAGAGAGATGAGTGCAAAGGTTGTTTCATCTTTTATAGATCCCGTTTGAATCCAGCAATTGCCTCAAAGAAAGACTGTTGGAGGAACCAAAGAGTAAGAACCAGATCGTGTGCCTCTCCGCATGTTTATGTGCGTGTAAAATGTAACTAAGTACATGTTATGTGTGTAAAATACCACAGCAGTACAACTGGGCTGTTTGCAAAAAAAACAATACAACCCTCCTTATTTAAAATTGTTTATGTGAGCCCAGATCCCTACAGTTGGATAAGCAAGAGGCTACAGAGTTCCCTGTGGAGGTCAGCCTTTCTGAAGCCCCCACCCTTGTGATTGCCCTATGGGCCGTGTGTGCAATAGCACCCAGAAGGCCTGAGAACACAGCCCCAATGTTCTGGATGGATGGTGTCATGAAAGAAGACAATTACCAGGCAGTGAGCGAGGTCTCCCAGGGTTATGGTTTTAGCCAGATTATTTGTTTTATGTAGTATTTGAAGCAGGGGCTTTAAAGTTTAACAGCCTTGGGGTTCCTTGTTTTTTTTTTTGGGGGGGGGGGCATATTTGTGTGAGGGTCTTTCACTGTGAATAGTTTTTGATGATCTAATTGGCTATTATTGAATGTTTTCAGGCAATAATTTTTTTTTCTTTGTTTTTAGGTGCATGCATTACAGCGAATCAACTTCATGCAGGCCTGAACTAATGCCTTCAGTATGTTGGCCAAAGCAGCTGCTGTGTTTTTACACTTGAGAAATAGAGATAAGAAACAAGACATGGGGATATGCTGCGTACTTCTTTTGTTTTGCAAGACAGTTATCCCTTTTTTCTCTCTCTCTTTCCAGATTGTGTAGATTTCCTCTTACCTATAAAATGGCCAAGTGACAATGAAACCTCTTTAGATGTGTATAAATATGAATGTCTGTACAGTTGGGAAATGCACAAAAGGGAGGAAAGAGACAAAAGACAACCAGAGGATGGATATGGATGGATAAAGAGGATAATAACAATAATAAATATCTGAAGGTAACCAGGAAAATCACTGATCTCAAATAGCTGAGATGAGTAAAGCTGTTTATTCCTACTGCTGCTACCCTCCAAATGAAATGGATAAAGGGACTGATCCCTTTTGAAACTTTGTGTTAAACACTGATGTACAATTGAAGCTTGGCGTGACAGACCAACACGGCTCATTTAAGACCAACGAAAAAGACACTGATCATAAATACACACAGAACAAACAAAAACACTATGTTGGTAAGTTTTGGACATGCTGGTGGACTTGTATAAAAGCAAAGCTGGCACTTTCCCTTCAACTGCCATTTTTCCTACAAAGCACCCTCAAACTTCTGCAGAGAACTGGATCAGCAGATATTAGAGTGAATTTAATCTGCATGTCTAATCACAAAGTCTTTGGGCTCTTCCCAGCATACCCAGTTGGGTATCTGTGTGAGGTAGGGAAGATTACAAAGACCACACTGTTAACCTTTTTAAAAGTAGTTCTTCATGGTTTGCTGCTCAATTCCCTTCCAAAGATCTGCATTGAGGAAAGAGTGGGCATGAGATTCTACAGTTATTGTCCTGTCAGGCTCCATATGGTTCCTTAATGCTCACACATGATTCATAAAGGAATCATGCACACTCTCAATGGTCTGTTCACTCAAAGCAATTAGCTCTTCAGGTGAGTTCTGAATAACACGTGCAACACATGTGTAAGTGGAATGTTGCCAGGAGAAGCTGATAATACCACAAAGAGAAACCAGGAGATAAAAAGCGACGCGTCATGCCATACCAAATGTTTATGATCAGACACCTGTGTCGTTCGTAAAGGGCAGGACTGTATCATTTATTTCTGCTTTTCCAAATTGAGATCCACAAAGGGGTTAAAATTTAAACATTTTTTTAAAAATCCTAATGCAAAGGTTGAGGTCCAGTGAGGTCAAGGCTGAATAAGAGCTTAGTTGGGCTTGTGGAATATACCACATCATGGTTAGAAGTAAAAAAACAACAAAAACAGCAACACATGGTTATGGTTAGAAGATGGTCATGGTCATATTTTTTTCTTCTTTTAAGTGTTGACTCATTGTTGGAAATGGGAAACTTGAATTTGGCAATGAGAAATGAATTGCAATCTCCCATGTTAAACCCCAGTATTTTGACCTCCCTGATCATACTTTGTTGCTATATAATAATAACATCATCTCGGTTCCTCCTTTGCTCTGATCCTCATTACCAAGATTGGGACACAGCTTCTGTCAGTTGATATAAATAAAATTTCATTTTGAAATAGATAGGCTCCAAAATTATACAGAACTGTCAACTTTGAATGTAAGCGATCTAAAAATGTGTAATCTCTCAATGAAACAAAATGTCCCATTGATAATGAACAAAGCCTATTGTAACAAAACGTTGTCTCTGCAGGGTATCTGCCTTGTGTGTTTTTCATATAAAGAGAATGAGCAAGCTTTGAGTGTATGTTAGTACACGCCTTGTGGCATGCTTCAGGCCATGAGCTAAACTGATGGATGCAAGAGAGTTGCAAAATCTGCATTACGGTGGTTATGCTACAATAATCACAGTGGTGTACTAATCATTGTTACATATGCGCAAATTAGTAATTGTATATGAGCTGCTAAATGTAAATGAAAATGAACCTATATTTTATGCCAGTTCCACATACCTACTTGTATAGAATCTTTAGTGGCGGCAGATCACAGGGGCTTCTCATGCTCGCCTACTTCCTGTGCAATCAACCTCACTACTTTACGAACAAATGGCCTCATGTCTCCTGCAATTACATCCTCCCTCTGTAATCTCTACTTCCATACAAATGAGACCAGCCTGAGTAATTTGCGTGAAGATTCGCCAAATTAAGAAATATAATGGGTGAGAATCCGGCCTGTTCTCCAGGTTATTGAATACAGCAGCGCCAAAAGCGATGAGCTTTTTGTACCCCATTGTTTCTTTTGGGTAATCGCATTCACCAAGTCTCAACCCTGTGAGCCGACAAGTTTCTCAAAAGGAAATCAAAGGTGGTCATGACAATCTGTAATATTAATCTGATTGGGTTAACAGCGTCTCAGGGGCTCCTGCAGCCTGACTGCTCTAGTACCTGTGGCTGTGTTTTAATCTAATTGCACTAATAGCATATTCAGAATCAAGACCTTGCCACCTTCCCCCACGCTTACACATAATGTCTAATAGAACATCCTGTATTTCACATGGACACTCACAAATTTGTAAATAATTACTATCACATGGGGGGAAAATAATAGGCAGCCCCAATTGAAATTCACTAGCTCGAGGCACTGTGGTAATCATGGAGGAGAGCAGGCCAGGCAGAATAGGGGGTTTGTGGGGTACGGAGGGAGAGGAAGGTAATCACATTGTAGAAGAACCCTGACAGTTGATAAGACAGAGTTCAGACTGAATAATGAGCAACTTTGTACTTCGTACTTATGGCTTTATGTGCTACACCATTTGTCAGTAACAACTGCCTGTTCTTACTTTAAAATGCCTGTTACACATTGTTAAAATGAACTTGGCACAATCTAATGGATTGATTGTACAAATAGGCACTGATCCACACAAATCCCCTATATTTCAGTTGCTAGGGGCCTATATTTGTTACTTAAAAGCAAACAGCGCACAAATTCTGGGAACTTGGTGATGGATTGAATGTGTTATCAGCCTATTAGCAAAACAGCCCATTATCAATGTGCCCAGGTTCCTGTGCTGGCTGTAAAGCAATAAAGACAGGCTAGCCACTGCTAAGTAGGAGTTCAGTGGTTGCCTGCGTACTATCACTTTCAAATGAGCACCACAAATCACTTCAGCAGGATGCCTGCACCAGTAATGTGGCTATCAGCATATGAAAATATGTATGGGAGAACATCCAATTTACTGCCAGCAGATAGAAGCAAGAAACCTGCAGTGTGCTGAGTGATTGTTAGATGGATGGTTGCTGTGCATACATACAGCATCTGAATGTTTGACTCTGTGTGTGCATGTCTGTCTCAGCTGTTGTTAATAAAAGCAGAACAACGTGTGATTGCACGTTTTTGGTGTAAACAAGACAATCAAGGGATAAAGTTGGGCCTGTCTGTGTTCATCTGCGATTACTGATGCATTTGTGTGTGTGCCTGTGTATGTGTGTGCGTGTTTGTCCGTGTGCAGCTCATACTTTAAAAAATTCAGTCTGATCGTCACAAGGGTGTTTTGTGTGCACTTTGTTCTCTGCACTGATCCTGTCCCTAGCAGAAAATAATTACAGTCTGTTTGTGAGCTGCTGTGACGGAGGAAGGACAACACAGAAGCCAGCCTCATTTTAGCGCTTCAGAAGACGTTGCCCAGGAAGAGGCAAAGAGAGGGGGTGACAGAGAGAGGGAGAGACAGTAGCAGGAGAAAGATGAGACCATTAGATGAGAATGCTAATTACTCCACCTCATATTGGACGTCCGTCAAAACCACCCACTTCTCGTAATACATCTACAACTGCGTGCTTATCACACACACTACATTCTAGCTCATACTTTAGGGCTCCAAACAGCTGGAATAATAAGGTTTGTCTGAACTAATGAAAACAAGAGAAGCTCATTTTTAGTAGACAAAACATAAGAAAAAAAACGTATTAGTGAGTGAAGCATTCGCTGATTTCAAGATAAATCAGACAACGGAGTGGTGGAGACAATGCTCCCTTTTTTATAAAGATTTATGACACACAAGCTTGCATACCCACACCCACAGACAGCGTCAACTCCCCTCACGATCAGTCAATGCAATGATTTACATATTGTACACCGAGACACGCATACACACTCATTAGGAGAGGGGGCTTGTGCATGGTATATGCTAGATGATGCTAGATGATACCCACCTCCTTGACAAGAGATCTAAGAAAGATTCCTGTGTAAGAAAAAACAGCGTTGAAGGCTCCTAATATCTTTGATAGCATCGTTATGGTAATGATCAGGCATAATGTAAAATTCATGAAGTGTACCTAGTATTTGAGGATTGCCAATACTTGTTCTACTGGTAAGAAGGAGGAAACAGAAAACATGTTACAGAATGCATGCAGATGTTGTTATGCTTTGCCCTAATTGTTTTTTGACAGTTAAGTGCAGCTAAATGACTTTCATGTGTTGGCATGCGTACGCGAGGAGGGGATTACTTCTTACCTTTTCCTTCAGCTG
Source organism: Fistularia tabacaria (assembly GCA_901007705.1). Taxonomy (NCBI): domain Eukaryota; kingdom Metazoa; phylum Chordata; class Actinopteri; order Syngnathiformes; family Fistulariidae; genus Fistularia; species Fistularia tabacaria. Next base: position 26,576 of record CAAKHD010006516.1, read on the forward strand.
TTTGGCAGAGTGCTTGTTGGAACAAAACATTGCCCTCCTAATTATTCCAACCATTAGACCTATTAATTTGCCCAGTCAAACAACTGAGGCAGACAACATTTAAAAAAAAAACAGCCGTAGCAATATTGTGATTTCCCAGTCAAGATCTAAGCTTAGCATAACAGAAGAAAAATGCAAAACAATCAGACTGGGCTTGCAGCGGAAACCTGGTCCATCCTGTCACTTCAAACACTGTCTTTATCAACCTGTCCATCATTGACAGTTATGAGTTTGGACTGTCTCTCTATAGTCTGCGTTGGCTCATGCGTGTGTGCATATGTGTGTGTGTGTGTGTGTGTGTGTGTTTGTGTGTGCGCGTGTGCGTTCATGGGTTTGTGCAAATGCCTAAAATCTCCAAGGAGTGTCTCTCAAACAAATTTTCATTGAGCACTCATCTGTAGGAGGTCCAGGTCCATTGGAGTTGGCATAGTCATTCTGAAATCATACAGCTAACCGGGGATGTCAGCCAATCAGGATGTTTTTGATTTTTCTTGAAATCAATGCTCAGCTCAGATTAACCTGGACTTCGACACAGACATCACAATGGTGTGTGATTCGATGGCTGTGGATGTTGGAATCTATGGGACAATTAACCCGGATGCACGACCATGCCGTGGTGAACGGAAATGACGGTATTGTCAGGACTGACAAGTGAGTTGAGCTGCTCCAAATTTAGAGTCATTGAAGTACTGTGAGGGTGAAATCGGGTCAGAGACTTGCACTGTGGAAACAGGTCACCTGTTTGAGGGAACTACAGTCACCTCAGAAAGGAGAGCTGCAAAAGATGTAAAAAATAAGCAAGTAATAAGCTTTAATAATTAGTTGCATAAGACATTTTAAAAAATAGATTAAACTGTCCATTACTTTGGCTGGTCCAAATGTTGCTGATATAAAATCAGAATATGAGGACTGTGGAGGGGGGAAGGGCACAACATGTGGTTCTGCATTTGAGCAAATCCTTATGTTTTATGGATACCTCTGATACCTGCGGTGTATGCGTGTGATCTTTTTGTTTTCCCTTACCAGGCAACTGACACAGGCAACTACGGCGACTTCCTGTTTTGGCCCCGGATGATAAATTGTGCTACTCCCTTCAGCGCTCCATCCAGACCAGTCATGTTATATGAGTCACAGTTTTACTGTTGTTTAGTCTCACCAGGTTTAGGGTTACAGTTTTGATTGTGTTTCAGATTCTGCATCATCACTTTCTGAATTGTTGGGTTTATTTTAATTTTGTTTATTTTTCGCCAATTACTTGATTAAAAGGCTCCCTTTTGTCACATTTATCTTCGTGAAATTAAAAGCACATGCAAAACTGTTGGCCTTTGCATTTTTTTAAACTTTGAACAACCACATTCCCTGTCATCAAATAATTTCATTACGCAACCTAGTATTTCCACACTTGCCAGGTAAGTTGATATCATCCGATTGGTCAGTCTTGTCAGGGTCTCCCAGAAACAACTGTCAATGTGAGACATAGTACTGGGGTTCAGAAAAAGGTAACAGATTACATTCCAACAAAATCCAACAGTGATTGAAAAGAGTACATCCTTTTTTGTTGGCCCAAGCCTTAGTTATTGTTCATTGCTTCTTTGTAACAATCAGTATGCTATTTGGTGATGGTGCCATAACCAATTCAGCAGCTGGTGGCACACATTTCTCGGATGGCACTCATCCAGCCCCTTGTCAGACAGAAAGTTACAAGGCTTTTTACTGTGAAAAAGAAAGAAATCAGAGATGTAGCAGCACCAAGATGACCCTATACAGTGAAAAATAACCTGAGCTTGTGAGATACATCAGGGTGGCAAAGCAACTGCCTGGTGTTAAAAACAACTCAATCCGGTGAACGAGTGCATCACGGCTCTTGGAAGGAGTTGATCAGCTTGGAAAATGATCTCCTGCATCATTTTTGACATTAGTTGGCCCGGCAACTTTGTGAATCTCTGATGAATGAGGAGGAAGTATAATTATATGGAGACACTCTATTGTATCATAGAAATTGTGTGATACCATTATTGAAGGACGTAAAAAATAGTTATTAAAATCAGCTAAGATGGACTCAATGCCAGTGCAAATAGTATCTTAGGTACTAAAATTGTCTTCAGATGTGTCATTGCTGTTTAACAAAACATCCAACATGGGATCAAATTCCTGCACGCAAATTGGCCACACCAACGGCAATTCTAGTTGGACGTGATAGCATGTTCAGACATCAATACAAATCCATTAAGTGAAGGTTTCTGTCGCATTATTCATTAGAATGTGTCCAAGTGTTTGGGAGTACAATTCCCCCAATCCGTCACTGAGTAGGCACATCCAGAAGTCTTCACAAAAAGTCACTTATATTTTATCGGAGAAAACACACAAAATTTGTCTTTAAAATTACAGTACATAAATATCTGTAGGTAGATACCTGTATATACATACTTAAATGGCACCCACACACACACCCACACACAAAAGAAATGAATGGTTTCTCAACACTTTGGTGACTGCACAATGCAATATACAGACATGGTATGGAGAGCTCTTATTTTTGAGTTGGAGGCTTTCTTCTTGGCTAATTTTATTGAATCTTTTTAAATGCTGGAACTTCTCATTATTACTTGTCAGTAGAGTTATAGGCAAAGATAGAGACAAAAAAAACATGATTAAGAAGGGGAAAGCTTCATGGAGAGGTTAAAGTGAAAGTTTTGAGACATAGTGCGAGGGGGACTTACTGGTCCATTCTTCCTTGATTAGAGCTGCATTGTCCATCAAGATATCTGATCCTTAATAACTGTTACTTTTTCTGTATTTCTACCATCAAGGTTTCACATTTAATTGATCAAAAACACTTATTTTTTGCATTCTGTGTAAACCCACATAGAGGGTATGATTTAATCACACACGTAGTTTTCTGATTTAGTTTACACATCTGGGCCTGAGCCTAGTGAGAAAAAATACACACCTTTCACTTATTCAGAGGATACTGAATATCGGCTTCTCTGCTATCAAAGCTGTCGCCTGAAAAATGGAAGTAAATAATTTCTGAGCAGAAAGTGGACACCACGAATTGGCAATGATGAAATGACAAGGATGTCTGTCAATTGGATGTTTGATGAAGGCTCAAACTGAATTAGAGGCCGCGAGGAGAGGACAACAAACACGCTTTGATATGAATTATTATATGACAAGCTGCATTCATTGGTGAATGTAGTGAATTAATGAGACACGAAAAACTGTCAGTATTTTCTCTTAAATAGAACCCAAAATCTAAATAAGAGTGGAACGTGCGACTGTGGGTGGACACTTTACTACAAAATGTTTGCATTATAAAAAGATGAAATGAATAGTTGTACTCATGCAATGACAGCTAATTATCAGGTGACTGTGCAATTTAAGTTTGTAAAGCAAGGGAGCAACAGTTTGTCAAAGAGGGAAATGCTAAACTATGCTGTGAGCACTTCGTATGGGGTTTCAGTGGGGTACAGCGGTAAACAGAGTTGGGCTCTCCACAGTTTTAATGTGCTTTTTTTCTCTCGTCATAGCATGAATTCATGAATACTTTCTTCATTTCTGTTTTCTCTCTAAAAGGCTACCACTGGTTTTGGCCAGATTTCCCTCTGAAAACTGATTCGGAACTTTCTTTGCTATAAGATAACATAATTAGTATCACTCAGTCATCATTACCTTTCTGCACAAGTGGGAACAACCAGGTATTTTTTTAAGCTTCAAACCATGAAGTTATACCATAACGAAACTTCATTGTGATGCAGGGAGTTCCTCACTCGAATGCAGGTTTAATTCTAATTGTTCCCGGGACTTAAGCGTTCCAACCCTTCAGCTCACCCTCATCTGGATTTCAACTTTCTTCGTGCACCGAGGCTCTTTGGCTCGAGACTGTTATCACAGAAACAGCCAACGAACCCCCCCATCCCCACCCTCCGCCCCTTCCCTGCCCTCCTCTTCACCAGTTTGACCCAGTGGGGTCTGTCCCACACCTGTACACCATTTCAATCTCATAGTTCCCACTGTGGAAACATGTTGACTGACAGCTGCACTTCAAAGAACTGCTCCGTCTCCCGCTTTCATGGTTATCATTTGTTATGGGAGTTTATGGTCGTGAGAGTGAGGGAGAGAGAAAGGGATAGAGAGAGAGAATAAGTCTTAGGCAGGCGATTTTGTTGTGCGGCCAATTTGGATGATTGGCCTTGAAATGCAAGCTGAGACGGGCTTCCCTGTGTTCCTTTAAAGTGACCCGTGCCCGACAGTGTAATGTAAAATTATCCTCGCTATGTTTGTGTTGTGTCAGATGTGGTGACTGGCAGAAACTGTTAGTAATTGTCTAAGTGCTCCGGTGTGTCAAAGCTGTCTGTCACTCATCCCAGCCCCCTCCTCCTTAGCTCTGCTTCTTCAGCTTCTCATAATATTTTCTCTGAATTGCAGAGGACAAACTACTTTCATTGATGGAGTTGTCACTTTGGTAATTTTGCTAAGAAAAATATTTTACCTTGGGAAGAACACACAACCAACTGACATGTGTTCCTGCTTTTTGGGAGAGAAAAAAATGAGAGAGGCATACTTGTTCTTTCTTTTGTTCTTTGATACTTTTACAAATTCAAGACTATGAGCTTTTCTTGTCATAACTCATTGAAGTTGAAGCTAACCTGAATGTGACATTATGAAAATACATTCCTAACTAAATCAACTCTAAAAGATTGGACACATATATTCTTTATGTGTGCACTTAAGATGGAAACTATTGACTGAATGCCTTGAACACCAAAGTATCATGAAAAGACAGAGGATGAAGTTTCACTGCGTTTGGTTTCTTCCCTTGGAATTTGTTCAAGAGACAGTTAAATACGGCATCGACTATCACACGCAGTACACCAAAAACACCCCGTATACAAAACATATACTGTAATAGCGATGCACTAAAAAGGGTGACATTCATGTTTGTGTGTGCGTGTGGGTTGTAACTGAACAATTCCAGTAGTGAAGTTGCTGCTCTGACAGGAGACTATCGCCAAATCTCTATTTTTATGTGGTTGGTCTATTTTTTCCCTCCATGCATGACCACTCGGCTCTCAAACAGCCCAATCTGTTTAAAATGATTATAATGTAGGATGGCGGGTATTTTCCATTACACATTAAATTAGATTAACTAAACCAATGTGTATCCATGTATCTAAGAAATAAAAAATTACTTAAATCCACATGTCAAATTTTTCTGTCATCAAATATCAAATCTTGTGCATGTCTGTCCCAGGGAGCCAATGCCTTTTCTGCAGCTCTTTCTGAGGTTTCTTTCTTTTTTTTCCCCTTGTTTAAAGTTTTTTTTTGGTGGCATATAAATAAAATTTGACTTGACTATCCTGCATTCCCATCGCTGTAACCACTCCAAGAATGTTTGTAAGGCATGTTTAAGGCAATGTTATCTGGCAATCTGACATCAGTTACATAAGTGTGCTACCCTTTGGTTGTGTGGCGCCTGATGCAGGTCTAAAAATATAAAACATCAAATAGAAAGGTAGCACCTTACACTCTTTCAAAAAAGCCTTGCAGGCGTAGAACAGTGTCGAGACCATATGGAATTGTTTATCCTGCAACAATCATCAGTTCTAATACAATATAAGGGTCAGGGTAAAAGTAAAAGGTTCAAAAGTTCTGTGAAGCCATTATACAGTAAAATAAACTAGTTGGTCATATATGAGGACATCTGTTTTGCCAAACCTGTGCACGTCAAAAGATGATGTTTTGTGTTTTATCAATCTATCTTTTTTTTTATGATCTCTGATCAAAAAACAAAAAATATTTTTCAGTATAGGTTTTAAAATCTACTTACCCCAAACTGCTAGGATAAATTAAGAAATACATGGGGAATATTTGAATGAACACTGACACTATTTCATATTTTATACAATGTTTTGGTATTATGATAAATGCAATTTCATTTTTTTGTATCCCTGTCCCACATAATTGGGATTTTTATAATTTGACACCTATTCCTGACATGTTTAGTTACCAGATGACTATTGATATGTTCAACTGGGCAAATGGTACAGTTTCAGAATCTGAAATTCAGTCTTTAACCTTTCGATGTGAATCAGTGAGAGTTGTAAGCTTAGACTGGATTAAGCTTTCAGAGATCACTTGATATAGCCGAGACAATGTAGACATCGTCACATCACAGAAACTCGAAGCATAAAATACAAAGGTTTCGATAATATTTGGGCATTTCGTTAAAGTTAAAACCTTTGATGAAAATTTGCAGTGGGTCCTTTAGATTGTGATGGTTTCTCTTGTTCATTCATATGAGAATTGTTAGCCGCTCTTGAAAGAGATCATATTTTTTTGGATTTCATTAAATATCCTCTTGCTGGGTGAACATGCCTTTCCAGGACCAGTGAACAAGATAAGCTACAACTGATCTTAAATGAAATCACTGGAAAAATGTACTAAATCACAAGATTCATTTTTGTATATTACTGAGGGACAGAGAACCAGACATTTATTTGTCTAAAAATTATGATCATTAATTATCATTTTATGTCGTCCAGTTTATTGCTTCCCACCGCTGTCAAACACATTTTTCAAATTTGCGATATAATGGGCAGTTTACTCAGTGAGCTGTGACTGGGGACGCAGGGTTGCCATGAAACCCCCTCCTTTCCTGTCCCAACGCACATTCGCAGCCTTCTTCTTGGGAGGAAAAAAATCATTCGTTATTTTAATGGGTGTCAAATATGTTTTCCAAATCTACTAAAAGGTTATCGTTGTTACACGTGGACAAGTGCTTATATCTGAATCAATGTTAACTTTGTTACCAGGGAAATTTACTGCCTTCCCCGGTGACCACAGTGAACAAACTTAATCGGCATGTTTTTACAAAGTGCAGCTTGAGGGTCATTTATTTGGCCGACGTGACTGACTGCTCTTTGACTGAGTGGGAGAAAAACATATATCCAAGAGGTGCGATGAAGGCATAAATAACTCTCTGTTTTTTCATTTGAATGTTTGACACATGAAGATTATGTATTGTTGGTGTTAGAACAGCAGGGGGTAGGGAATTAGGGCTGGCTTGTGGTGAATGTAGTTGTATGAATGAATGACACATGACTCAGCAGACCAACTCTGATGGTTTACCGACCACATGCTATCCTCTGGTCTCTCCTCACCCGACATTGCAGAGAACGCGGGCCTTTTCCGAAGATCACCGAACGATGAAATACACCCCTTCAAGAGTTTTGGAAAAATAATATCAGCAACAAAAAAAAACAACAACCACAAAACAAACAAAAACAAAATTAATTTGAAAAAAAAAACATACATAAGGAAGATGTAGAGGAAGAACTGGAGAGCTGCTGATACTCCACTGCTAAGGCATCACAATTTGTCTTGGGCAAGTTAGCTTTATCTAATAAAGTGTCTCTGTATTAAGATGGATACTTCAAACGCTCTTTTGTCTCTATAATCACAGAGGAGGGAGGCAGAACTCACACATACCTCGCTCAATTTATTATTAATAAGTACATCAGTGGGAGAAAGATATCCTGGGGACCAAAACACCCGCCGAGTGCAACATTCATCAAACGTAAAAGAATATCACAATACACAGGATACAGAGGCTCCAATAACAGATAATTGATGAGAGAGGTCTTTGGTTGCACTAGATCATGGTTGATGGTTATCATTATATAACATCATTTTATACTTTACACCAGATGATGAACTGTTTGTTGAAGGGGAACATTTACCGCTGCCTTCTGTATGCAATTAAGCGCTCCTTTTTTGCGAGAGTGGGGTCATTCTGTGCTCTCGTGATTAAACTGCGGTTAGCAGCATGACTACGTCCACTCAATACCACTCTTTTCTCACAAGAACATAATCTATTGCAACCACAACAATTACCCTTCTGACAGGATAACACAACACAAACAAACAAAACAATAACATCCAAGGCTTTAATTGATAACCTCTCCGTCTTCAGCTTTGAAGTTTTAATTTCCTTTTTTTTAGAGGGTCAAATACGGTCTCACTTGTGACTGGATGAAAGATATGAAATAAAATAGATTGAAAAAAAACCCTTCAGATGTACAAAGTGGTGTGTGGCTATTATCCCCATCGCTGTTTATTAGCGCCATTGAAGCTCTATTTTGCAATTTCCTGACAACAGGAAAGCCCTATTTCATACAACAGATGGGACTTAGTGTGTGAACTATCATAATATGCCACTCCCCACCCTTATGCACAACCTGTGTGCCGTGTAGGGTTTCTGACTGCAAGTATTAGGACTGACACATGTAGATATAGGACCCATGTCTGAGGGCAGGAATTCAATCAATACACCTCGCCCCTTGACAAGCTATACCATGTCGCGACAGAAACACTTAGAGACAGGCTCAGCCATCTGTTCCTCTCTGCTCCCCCTGTCACATGTCAATCTGTGCCGCTAATGTCCAATATATTGGGTTATCATTCGCATAGTTTAATCCAGCTACGCTTGCTTTTTGTAATGAAGCTTTAACTCGATTGGCTTTGGTTCTCCATCCCTGGTGTCTGCGCAGGGATCAGTCTGCATCTGTCTCCCTCCCCTCGGGGGAGCCAAGCATCACCGTGGAACCATTGTCACTCTTCAGGTGAAAGGACATCACAATAGCACTTCATTAACAAGCTGCGCGCGCGTCTCATCAGAGAACCACGAGCATGATTGATTCACTTGATTTTATCTTCTTTTTGTTCGACTTCCCCGAACCCCCATTTAATTATGAGGCTCTCCTAATCTGGTTTTAATTTCTTACAACCAGGTAGTGATTTAATTGCAGATGGTTGATTGTTTTTCACATTAAAGAAGAGAATAAATAAAAGGAGCACATGTGAGGCAAGACACTTAATAAACAACCCAAATCTGATGATTTGACCTGCAGGGCTGGTGAGAATACTTGATCTTGAAGAGCCTCTTCAAAATCAGTTCTGCTTTTTGAGGCAAACAACCGAACCGCCTACTTAATGAGTGCATCATTATTCACCTCTCTCACTGTTTGTTCAGGTCTAACAGCTCAGTAGGAGTCGAGGATAATCTGACTTGCTTTTTTTTAATAACCTTACATTTGAAACAATTTGAGTATGCACAGGAAACTACATCCTTGTCATTTTTTTTCTGGTGGTTACAAGTGAATTAATAAAAAAAAAAAAAAAATGGATTACGAGCACTGGTTCATCAGGTCAGATTTTATGGTGAACCTAGGGTTCTCTTTCAGACACAGAGTGCAACATCGTGACCTGAAGGGTCCAGTTTCATCATGTGCCTGTTTGACTTCTGGTGACTCACCTTGCTGCACACTTTATAATTTGGGGTAATATCGGACTCTCTCATGTGTCAGTAGAATGCGTAATTCTGTTGTAATAACAATATGACTACTTCTCCATCTGTTTGGTGTAGGCTTTCAAGCTGCACTTAGCTGCAAACCCAAAGTCGTGCGAGAATTCTACTGTTAATTAAAAAAAGAAAGGGGAAAGTCAGAATAAAATTATACGGCTATAAAAGAGCCTTGCCAACAATAACATTATCGTTTGACACGCAGCATGTCAAAAAAAAAGTTTCTATCACAGTAAAGAGAAACGACCTTTGAAGAGTGTGTGCGCCTGTGTGTGTGAACCGCTGATTTTAAAGCTTCAAAGATCGCTTTTAGGATACCACAAAAGAATAACCCCTGACACCCAAACAAACAAACATAAGCCACATTTAAATAGCACAAGTTGGAAAGTCTGAAAGCTCGGTTCTTTGGTGCTTTTGTGTCAATGCTGTACTGCATGTGTGTGTCATAAAGAGCAGGAACATGTCTATTATGTGCAGTTTGATTAAAGCATGATGGCTGGTGTCCAATCTGCTTTCCAGGGGAGCGCTGTGACAGCCATCAGCATGTCTACCTGCTGCCTCCTCTACGTGTTAGGTGATTTACGGCTGACTCCCTCCGTTTATGTACTGCCTTATTTTCATTTCTACCCTGCTGAGTGCCAGGTTCAGAACTCCTGAAGAAATATTATGCTTTGCTGACAAAATACAGTGACAGCTATCTCCCAGTCTTAAAAGAGTGCCAGAGTGTTTAACAGTACGAGAGCCTGGGAGACAAGGCGAGGTTGAAGGCATCTGTAAGCACGCGGGCCATTGAAACAACCATTTGATCTAAACCAGCTCTGATTGGGTGGAATGATGTTTATAGCCGAGTTAGAATCCACTTTCAATTAAAAAAATGACACAGAGGGGAAAGGGGAGGTCTGTAAAACAGACGGTAAAATTTATTGAACAACTTTTACTGGGGTCTCGTCTGAGAAACATGTGGTGCACAAATGAAATGTTTGTTTCGACAGACGGGTTTGCCCGCAGACGAGCAGGTAACTTGACGCCAGGGACTTTTTCATTAACCCCGAGTTCAAACCCCGCTGCTGTTTTCAAGCTTTTGTGGTGAAGCAACAATTTGATGTAAAGGCATGAATATAAATACCACTGTTGTTCACGTGTCGCCATGTTTCCTATTTATTCCAGCCTATTTTCTCCTTTACAAGAACTACTATGTGCTGTAATGGGATGCCGTAGCATCCTGAGGCGTTATCATTTGCTGCATTATTATTTCAAAAGCTTCAACAACAGAGCTGTCTCTGATGTAATTCTCATGCATAAAGAAGGTGTTCCAGTGACTTGATATGCTGGTTTGGAGAAGAAGACTACCCTTTCACTAAATTGAAAATAAGTGATCACAAACCTAATGAGGCAAATGAGTGTCTGGAGCGGTTGGGGCCCGGCATCAGATGGACATGCTGTTGTCTGTTATTAGCTTCCAGGTGCTTGTTCATGGCTTGTTTTTATTTAGATTCTAACCAGTAAATTTGAATTTGATGATGTAAAAAAAAAAAAGTCATCTCCCTCCCAGCGTAGAGACAGACTATAAATAAAGATTGTCATTGTAACCTAATCAAATTATGAGACATATTTTGGTTAGGCTGTCAGTTGTCTAACGTGCTCTCTTTCTCTCCCTCTCCTTCTCAGGCAGACGAGGCAAAGCAAAGTGAATCCCCTGAGGTCCTCTCATCTCTCTTCAGGAGCTGCCGACTCGCTTCTCTTTATGGCACACCCAGAAGGATTAAGCACAAATGGCATTCACATGATTTCAATAAGCTCAGGGAGACAAGAACCAGCCTTTCAGCACATTAGCTTTTAGCTGCAGAGCACACTGAGCAAAAAACGAGCAACGGCGGGGGGGGGAGGAAAAAAAGAGCCCACAGTTAATAATGTTCATAATAATAAAGCAGCCTGGCACTGCTGGAGAAAGGAATTCCACCAACCCCCAAAATGCCCCCCCCAAAGTGCTGATGTCATCAATAAAATGCCAGATTGGTGTAGAGGTGAGCCTGAGGTGACACAGCCATAGGAAGTGACTCTTCTATAGCAAAGTCAAGGTTTTTAAAAGTGATTTAAAGACTCGCTGAGAGGAGGTCAACATATCTGAGCCCAGGGGCATTTGTTAAAAAGCAGCAACCTTTGCATAGTCACCCGGCACAGTGAAAACCAATTACAATATTGTCATTGAAATACAACAATGTTACATCAGTTGTGTATCCACAGTTTGGTGGAGTTTATGTGTTTAAATGTTAAAACCAAATGGCTTTACTTCAGTGACTCAAACAGATTCCGTCCCATTTGTGCAATTGCAAAATTTGCCCCCCACTGGCCGTTTAATGCGATGCAGGTTCCTGGAGAATATACATTGGGCTTTCAGAGGTTCAGTTACTTGCAGTCTAGTCCAAGATATTGCTTGCTGGCGAGCAATGTCTTGAGAAAAGACATCATGGCAGGAATTTAACTTCAACATTTTAACACAGAAGTTGATTCATTATGATCCAAAATAATGAAATCTTGAATTTTCCATTTTCCAAAGATCTGTGTGAATATGACCAGTATTTGTGTGACAAAAGAACATATACTCGCCATCTTGTTTCTGTCGGTGTGTTTTTTTGCTTGACCTCGTACTTTGCACCCTTCAATCTGTTTCCCTTTTTTTGTTTTCATTATTGCTTGATGTCCTTTCTCGCCGCAGCGTTCTCCTTGTCTACATCTTTCTCTTTCCCTCCCTCGTGAATGTGACTAATCGTCTCTCTGGGTGAGGGAGAGCGCCGCTGGTTCTCTACCACCCTTCCCTCCCTCCTCTCCAGCTCTACCCCTCCACACTCTCCACTCCTGCACTGTCAGTGATTTTTCATCGCTCTTGTTGGGCCTGTTTTATGCATTGTTTCCCTGATTCGGTGATTGATGTCAGGGACCGGTAATCTGGGGGAATGAGAGGCTGGATGGTGGCCACTGAGTCCCCTCTGTCTCTGACACGTGTCGGCTGAGCTGCGGTGCGCCGTGCTGCGCTGGGGCCCTGTTTGGCTGCGGTCACTGCTGAGGCTGCTCACTTAGCTCCCTCAGCCAGCCCTCATTTCCATTTCAATCTCAACCTCATGAATGCAAAAACTCTGGCCGAAAATTAATAACACCACGCAGGGGAGAGTGGGCGCAAGGGAGAGGGCTAGGAAGAGAGAAGGAAATGGAGAGGAGAGTAAGAAAGAGAATGGGGAGCTGGGGTCTTTCTCACCCCTTTTGTTCCTCTAAAAGTGCCCCTTATTTTATTCCCTCCTTTCTTTCACCAGGATCCTCCAATGAATGGCATTACAGACAATGCCATATCCAGAGTGACACAAATTTATTTCGGTTGCAGCACCATAGTGTATTTCCACAGAACCAGGGGCGATATGTCTAGGGACAATTTGGTTTCCATAAAGGATTTAAATGGTTTCTGTGGAGATAGTGGGGTGAAATTTAATTTGTTTCTCATTTACTACAGCAGGTATGAAAAGGAGAAAAATTGGACGGCTGATGGGCTAAAAATTGGTGCTGTCCCTCTGCTGTATCCCCAAAGGACCAAGGCCCTGCATCATATAGATTGAGTTCGACCCCCCCCTCCCCGGCCCTCCCAACCACAAGCCAAGCCAGTGCACACACACGCATACACCCGTCCTGCCTCCTGCCTGGAGAGAGCCGTAACCTTAAACCAACTTAAACAGTAACCTTTGGGGAGGCTGCCAATCACTCCTAAAACAACGTTTCCATCGATCGGCCTGTCTGCGTGATTTATGGCCTCATTTTACACTAATTGAGAATTAGAGGGCGGATTAGTGGGCCTCAACACTTCGGCCTGATATGCACTCTGAGCAGTGTAATCTGTCACGCCGAGATGTCCGACACTCACTTACTCACAAAGAAGGCGAAGAGGGAGGCGCAGGGGAGGAGAGCGTGCGGGGGTCCCTTCTAATTGAATTTCCAGATAACACAGAAATTAATTTGACACCACTGAAATTTGACTACGGATCTGGTCGTGTGCTCACTTGCTCACCCATTGTGGGGTTTATGTTTTTTTTTCTCTTTCCTCCCGCCTTCCTTTCTCCCTTTTTTTTTTCCCTGTTGTGCCTTGCAAACACTATTGATCCAAATCACTCTGACATGGAGACCGTCTGAGGCATGGAATCTCTAAATCCTATTTGTGCTCATATTAAGGCTGTTCATCTGTTGCTATCTTCAACTAGATAAAGAAAATTAACTTTCATTTTTTTGACTTCTTTTTTTGCAGAGGGGAATGTCTTTTTCGACGGCCAGTGAATGCATGCAGGCGGATGCCCAGAGTCAACAGTTAGAATTGAATTAGGGTCCCGGCTCGCCAGGTCCATTGTCTGGGTAATTTGTCGTATAAGTGGCAAAATGAAAGCACTCTCCACGGTTCTCTGAGCACCTGCTGTTGTGTCACTCGTCACTGCAGATACAAAGAAAGAGAGGCAGACAGAACTGGTGTCTCAAATGCTATCAAAGATCACATGTTAATTTGCTTTGTCATAATCAAATAAGATGTCTTTACACCTCATTAAAGCCTATTTTCTCACAGATACATAATGACATCAACCGCTTATTTCACTTTTTTGTGACGAAAAACAATCATAGCCAATAGATTTCTACATATTTTAGATGACAAATATAATGGCACGAAAAGTTCAATATTCTGTTTGAAATATATTCTGTAAGGGATTTAGTCGTTTCTTGCTCTCCGCTTTTGCTGATTTAGTTTGGATAAATGCTAACAAATAAAATCATGTTGTATTGTGTGGGAGTTTAGTTTGCAAAGGGGCTGTTTAGCAGGCTAAGAGATGCATTTATCTGCTTAATGAACTTTGGAGGCCGGCTAACTTAATCCCAGTAATGCCTGCGAGAGTCAATTAGCGCAACTAAATTCAGTGAGGTATTTATCTGATGGAGCAGAGTGGGGAACTCCACACACCAGTGCACGGCCGCTGTGTTGACCGTGTTCAGCAAATCTTTCAGCAAACAGCAACACCAGGACTGTCATCAACTCCACCATATAGTGGAGAGTTGGTGGGTTTTAAAATTGAGTGGTGGTTTCATCTGGGGCAAGTCATTTTATAGTTGTCTCTTAGTTTTTCCTTCCAGATAATTTCCCTTGTGATCATTTGATCATGTTAACCGCTCAATCAAAACTCATCGCATCTCATGTCGTAGCACACAGGTGAGAGTATATTGCACGATCAGTTCCGGGTTTCTCTGAGGTCTCCCTCTCCCCAAAGACAGGGTCTGCTTTTTGGAACAGAGGTCTGAATGGGGAATAATAAATGACAAGATGTGATAAGACGAGGCTGTTAGCAGGCACGGTCATGGTCTACATTGCCCTTTGTGTGTCTCCGGGGAACGGCACGCGTGTGTCTTTGTGCATGTTAATGTGTGTGTGTGCTTGTGCACCCCTGCCGCGCTCACTCAGAGACCTGCTTAACTTTTGCGGCAGCGTCGGTGTCAGGCATTGTCTCGTAGCAGGCAGCACACGATGGGTTACAAAGGTCTCTATCTGCCTGCTTTCTCATTTCTTATTCAGACCCACAGGGACGTGGGGCAAGTAGGGCGGAGGGAGGATAGGGGGAGAGGAGAGGGAGAGGAGGAGGAATGGGGGGATAACTGAGAGGCTGATGGAGACTAGGTGACAGGTTGGAATAGGCCATCAATAGATCCATCAGGCGGGTAATTTGGAGAGCGCTTAACATACATCAGTAGAGTCGTAGGAGCTGGTATCTGTCTTGTCGTGGAATCAGAGTAAATAACAGTTAAAGATAGTGTCAGGTGTGACCTGGCTGACCCCCCTGTACACACACACACACACACACACACACACACACACATATGCTCTCGTGCACAGTCACTCACATCCACAGAACCTTGGTGAGGGGGTTGCACGAATGGAAAGAGATTATCACATAGATTAACAACATTTATTCATGCATTTGATATCCACATTCAAAACCTCCTATTGGACACCACGCCTTTCGTCTTCGTCTACAATTTATACAAATATAAATCTCTCAGAGGATTGAATCAGTCATTTCCACATTTATGTTTCTGCCTTTCTGCAAAAAATAAAGACCTTTTCTTTTACATAAAGAGAATATCTAAAGACAAAAGTAAATGGAGTTCAGCATAAGTATTGATAGGATTATCAAGAAACCATTTGTAAATGAATATTCTCCATCAAAATCGATATTTATTGTTATTTTGTCAACCCGAGCAGGGTTCTATTGTCCAGAGATATATGACTGACTCAAAATCGAATCTGCTCAGTTATAACTTGCTGTGTTTGTCAATGGCAAGAAATTGAACTTCCAAGATGCTACTGGTTAGTATGGTACCACCGACAGTTGGAAGGGAGAAAAGGTATATTATGGGATCCTTTTCAAAAACCAAGGTTAAGGATATTAGATAACATACTGCAGATCTTTGTTTTGACTTTTCTGGAATTTCACATGTATGAAATGAGCCAGTGTGGACAATTCCTTGACAATTAATGAAATAGGAGGAAAGAAGGATGACATGACTGCACTTTTCGAAGTGCAATTTCTTTGATTTTTTTTCATTTAGAAAGCCAAATGACAGGGTAAATAAAACAAATAAACTATTAAATAAATCGACAAACAGGCAGGAGCATCTTTCATTGACAGACAGTCTGAGAAAACAAATGCTGCAAGTGCTTTGAAAACAGTGTAAAACACCAGAGGGCAGGCAGATGAGCCTTATCCCAGTGGAAGATGTGCTTTCCCTTGTTGTGTATGTATGTGTGTGTCTGTGTGTGAGTGTGTGAGTGTGTCTGTGAGCTAACAGCAGCTCATGCGACTATAAAAGTGAAGCACCTTAGGCTAACTGCTGTTCCTGCCACTCAGACACCCCTCTAACCCCTTCGATCACACACCATCCAGTCTCGGTGTGTCATCTCAAATTCAAGGATTATTTAGTGGAACAATGTAGCGGAACCAATGAAATTAACCTGAATTGATTCATTCATATTCTTTATTATTTGTGACTGATGATTCACAGGATTCCGCTTCCGTTCACAATTGCACTCCTGGGTTTTTCCCTTGTTTTCATATACATTTTGCATTGCGGGGATGATGCTTTATTACAGAAAAGTTGTATTTATGTGTAGTTTTCAGTACACCTGTCATGGTCATTGAAAAAAACACAGAGTCAAGGCCCGTGTTAATTGCAGTGTGACTGATTTATATGTCAGATCTTTTCATTGGGCGATCTTAATCTTTCACTTACCTTACATACAGTTTTCAGAAAACAATAGTCGGTAAGAATGGATACTTTGTATGGAAAAGGTCATCACATTGTTGCACCTACAATCCCAGCTGAAAAGATGAGATATGGATGTTTGCACTTCAAAGTAGTTTGTGACATCAAAGATAGGATATATACTTTCAGCTATCCACTCCATGGGACATTTTAATGTCCCTAGCATTTAATCCAAGCCTGGATTTTAACATATTCCTGATGTTATGTATCGGTGAAATAGAACTTTTGTCTTCTTCTGTTAAACAAAAAATGGAGATGGTTCTATTCTTAAACTACTGGCCGATGCAGCTGATTGTATGAGGTAGAATGGTGTGTTGACAAAGCGCTGATATCACAGCATTTAAATGGCTTGATAATAAAAATATGATTTTTTTCTGCTCCTAAATATTATATATCTCAGTATATGTTGTCTGAACATTGAGAATCTAGGAGGTGGAATGATTTGACTGATTACATTAACATGTTTTACCTTTGTTTAGATTTTTTCCTGCAAATCTTATCTTATCTTAACTTAACTTGTGAAAAAAATGACACACAAAATTGTCATAATAACATGATAAAACTAACATACAATTAATTTATTCCTGGACACATTATATTATACACATTATGGCAGTGAAAACTCGAGAAGCAGATCGAAAGCACAATCCAAATATGTAACTTCACCATAACATCTTTACGCTAATGTGCAAATTTTGATTGAAAAATTATGAATAATATGGTACCAAATCTACGTGTCTAATTCTTCAATCCAAAGCTGAACACACACAGACATATGTAGACTTGCAAAGCGCAAATGTAACAGAAACCATAAAGAACAATGCAAACTCCCTCTTTCCAATAACACAATTTTGCTTCAGTTTCTGAAAAGAGGCAACCATTTCAAAGATCACGGCTGTAAAACCAGGTTTTAATGGTGAATTCAGGTTTAACAAACTGGAATACAATTGGGAAATTTAACTAATAGTGGACCAGCACTTACAGGTGATCATGTGACACTGTGGCTGCAAAGGCTGCCTTCTGTGGTCGACACCTTCCCAATGATAACTAATCAAATCAGCAGCTTGCACTATGAAAACAAACTGAAATGCAACCTGTGAGGAAAAAATGAGACCAGGGTTTTAGTGTCGACTTAAGCGGGGCTCCGTGGCTGACTTTCATATGATGGTTGCTATAATAACTGTGTTGTTAACACGGGAGGATTATTGGGATTTTTAAAATGACTCTGGACATGGAAGTAGAACAGCCGCAGTCTAACGTTGGTTTGACCTCATTTGTACAGCATGCCCTCTGACTCCTTCTTTGCTCGGGTGATAAATGTCATGGTTACCGCTGGACATCTATATGAAACAGAATAAAATGCAAAGCTGGAACTGGAGGAGTAAGAACCGCACTGTCGCTTATTTTCAGCTTTTGATATGAAAAACAAGAAATAAAAAACATCAATCACACCTTGTTAAACTGTTGAATTTGCACACACGCACACACTCACGCGCGAATAAGCGCATAATCAAAAACCTAGCTTCAACTGTGACCGGTTCCTTTGTATTGTTGAGCTTGTTACAGTTCCTCACGGTCCTGCTTTAATTAAACTCAATTAGTTAGTCAGTGTTCTGCATGCACTGATACTATTACGCTGATAGAATTTAGCCTCTGCTTTTAGCTTAAAGCGTGTGCAGCAACTAGCTTAAGTTATTCAATTTAATTGGAACTTGTCACTTCTTATCCAGACAGTGTTTTGATCCTTGTTGACTTTCTGCTGCCCGATTTCATAGTGGGTTTATTACTGGTTTATAATAGTCTCACCCCATAGCAGAGGCTTTTACCTTTAGATCCTTCAGGTCAAAAACGTTGAGAGTGAACTCTCTTCTCTTCTTGGAGATACAGGGGGCAGATTCTGCCCATCATTTCAACTTGTCAAGTGAAAAATTCATAACCCATAATGATGTATTTGGGAATTTGATGGTGCATTTCGGGCATTTCAAGAATTTTCTTGTGCTAATTTTATATATTTATAATCTTTCAAATTATTTCAGAGGTTAGACACCCAGTATATTTAATTTATCGTAGTTGTGTATGCAAAATGTGTTTTTCAAGGGACAGTGTATTCATTCCATACTGACATGAAGTGACATGACTTTTAGTTTGTGTAAAATGAAAAAATCTATTTATTAGTCAAACAATGTTTTGCCTCATTGTAAGAAATTTGGTCCGACCTGAGTGTAAAAAAAAAGGCTAAATAAAGGAGATAACAATGACTGCTGACATCTCCATACATCGTTCTAAGCGTAAAGATACGAGGAGCCAAAGGTGGAATGGCTTTCCTGGGGCGTTGGTTTCATGGCCAGGTATTTGTGTTGCTAGAGGAATGAAAAATCTAAACGAAGTGGTCAGGATGGGCTTAGCAGTGCTGGAGTGACCTCTCAACCTCTAGACTTGGGAGAATTTCGAGGAATTGAACATGTAGCCATGCTACCTGAAGGCAGGAGTGGCAAATCTTTATTCACTGAGAGCTGCTTGCTGCTAAAGCACATTCCCTTTCAATCCATTAGAGCTCACCGTCCCCTTCCCCTTCATCACGCAGTGCACCCCTTAATTTGACAATGACAAAGAGCCACTTGCAGATTTTAAATTTCATAATTTTAATCTGTCAAGTCTGACATTTAATTAGAGGCTTCCTAACCTGTGTCTGCCTCGCTCTCTGAAGGGCACCGTTTGTTCTGAGAGCTGTGCAATCTCACGGCGAAGGAGGAGAGCGAGTGGATTAATATATATGTACATTACCAGCTGCTGCAAAGACAATACATGCAGAGGGAGGCCATTAGGGCCTAATGCAGACAGATGAGGTTAATAATATTTGGGAAGTGTTGCTCTATTAAGCAGAGCACTGATTAAGACCTGAGTGGGATCCCAGTGATTGGGACCAGGGCTGCCTTTTGTTCTCTCCCTCCCAGAAAGGGGAGAGAGGGAGAGTAGCAGAGGAAGAAAGGCTGGGAACAATGTTTGCTGACTTTGTGCTGGCGCTTACAATGGGGATCGGCTTAATGAGAATCTTTACAGACCTGGATGAGTGTTTATAAAAGTCCAGCCCCTACTGATAAGTTCATTACTTCCACAGAGCAAACAGATGGAACCAGCCCAAGGACCCTTTTAGATCCCCCTGAAAGAAGAAGTTCATAATTGCTTAAAGTTGTGATATGATTTTCTTACTTAGTCATTGCAGATAATGCCAGACTGACTTAATTTATTTATTAACCACCTCGGAGGATGTGGTTCTTCACGTCCAGTTTAATGTGTCTTTCCTTAGAAAAGACAGGTTTTCAGACTGACGCTGTTTCGCACAGTCGGCTCTGGTAGAGCTGATATTGATTGCAGAATCAATAAAAAGTAAAGGGAGATCGGGAGGAAATGGCTTGGAATTGGGGGGATTCAGTAAAGTGTGAGGTGAACCCGTTGTGTGTGAGTTTGGCAATCAAACATTTTTAAACATTTTAGCTTTTACCAGGAGAATTTGATTGTATAGAAATTGAACTTATTATTTTATTCATGATTTAAGTAAATTACATTATTGTCTATTTTCCTGGTCATTGTGTTTCCAGAGGGAGAGTGGGGAGAGAGAGTCAGTGGTACAGTGGGAATGAGGAGTGAAGATGTCTTCCTGGGGCCCACTAGTGGTTGCTCCAGGCCTCTTCAGCTGGAACAGCAGTTGACAGCCAGAAGGAGAAAAGATGGATTAAAGAATAAAGAGAAGGAGAAAATAGATCCACATACTCATCATTCGCTTTTCCTCACTGGACATGGTCAACTCCCTCACCGCGGGGAGGAGAGATAATGGTTAAAGCAAAACAAAACAAACAAAAATAAAACAACTCAAGTATATTTGCATGTCTGTCTATTTTGTGTGTGTGTGTGTGTGTGTGTGTGTGTGTGTGTGTGTGTGTGTGTCTGTATCTCAGCATGTCTACATGTACTCTGATAATTGTGTAAAATCCCCTGGTTTCACACCAGTGGGTAATAGAGCCCCACATGACAGTATGTCTCATCCTGCCATCTAAGGCACCCCACACAAGTTTTACCTTCTCCAGGATTGTCAAGTTTAAATTTGTACATTACAAATGAAATCACAGGTACAGACTATCCAACTGTTTATAAAGAAGACATATAATTGATGTATTTTTTTTTCTTTCCTCTATAATATAAGGCCAATGTTTAACAACATAGAATAGACTTTGCAGGAATCATTGTAACCTTTTGTGATGTGTGTGGGTGGCATTTAGTGCTCTGATAGAACTGCTAGAAAAAAAATCGGACAAACGTTGTCATTCAGCATATACGACACAAACACTCAATGTTTACTGTGTACCGATGCGTGTACTGCATGTAAAGCTGAAAGAGCCCTGCATCTCTCAGCTGATGGGCAAACAAATTTTCGGAATCAAATCCTACCGATCAAGTTCAGTTTCCAACAATATTCCCAAGCTCCCAAACACTGTTCATCTCCTCGCAATTGTCTGGATTAAAAGAACCGCGGGTCAGACAGTGACATCACCTGGCAAATTGGATTTTTCATTCACAGAGACTAAACGCTTCTTGAATCACATTGTTCTCTTTTTCAAGGTTTCATTTAGGGTCGCCATTTGGGGGTTCATCCAGGGGGCTGGCATGCTGTGGTACCTGCTGTGGCGGTGATGATATTCAAGCCAACATGCAATGATCCAGGCTTTACCCAGAAAGACTGCATGTGTGAAGTAGTTAATAAGATTGATATGACGTTAAATGGTCTTTAAATGGCCAGCTCCGTGGTGTTAAGTCTATCTTGTCATCATTAAAGACCATGTAACACATGAGCTCTTTAACCGGTGAATTAGCGTCGGAGAGTGTGTGTGAGTGTCGATGAGTTTATCTCATGACTGGAGTAAATTATAACATCCTCTGCTGTCGACACTCTATTTGAACGAGAGAGGATAATAAATTAACCAAATATATCTAACTGGAGGGCCAACAACATTTTAAATTTTGGGGTTTGCCTTCTTTAAACAAATAATCTGATTATGTAATCTCCATCGTTTATTGTTTGAGTCATGCCTGATGCATGTTTTACTGGATCATAGCTTCTGCTTTACGTCTGAAGAGACAAATGCAGTCAATGTCCAGACAGGGTTTTCCTGGTCTACACCATAATTTGTAAATGGAAGGGATAGGGTTGTTGTAGGGAAAACTATAGTGCTTAAAAGGGTAAATAAACAGTGAAGTTGGTTGTAAATACATTATATGTTATTCAGGTCGTGTAATAAAAATAAAAGCTGTTTGATGAACCACTTGTGGTGAACTCCAAGGACACTTTCACACCTTCTTTATTTGGTTGGGACTTTTCAGTTTGATCTGAACAAAAGTCATGAGGTGTGAGACCCCTCCCCCAATACACAAACTTTGATCTGCTGAAAAGAGGTGGAACAAACTGAGCTCATTTGTGAAGTGACAGAATGTAGATATTGCTAGACCTTTTGGAATAATTACAGGAAGTTTGGGAATACTTTGGTTGTAACCTGATTAACATTCTGTAAGGCTTGATGAATGAAATGCCACGAATGGGGATAGGAAGAAGTTTTTAATACTGACAGACAATGGTTTCCAGCTGTAAAAACAAACAGACATATAACTACGCAAACTCATCATTTAGAGAGGACGAGAGCTAGCAGAGATCAGCGAAATGACACTTGAACTTAATGGAAAAGCAGGAGCGTTAAATTTTCCTCCCAACTAGAAAATGCAGTATGGCTGGTAAAAATGCCATCATGAAACGAATATAGTGGCGACAAAATAATCAGCTTCCATTTTGTGGGAGAACCTGCTAAATTAACCTCACAGTGCACATTTTCCAAAAATAACCAACTTGAAGTAATCACTTTGATCATAGGGCATAGGTCCGTCACTGAAAGTTGAGCACCAACACACTTGAACCGTCATTTGAAATTCCTTCAGATTTTGTGTTGCGTTGTGAATATAGCCCGAGATATGTCAAATCTTCTTTTCAGTGACCTTCTCTCGCAATGTGTATCACAGCCCGGGAGCGGTGTACTTCCACTTTGTGTGCAACTTTGCATTTTTTTGTGAAATTATGGATGTGTGTATGTTTTCGTTTGACTCAATGGCTTTCTTCCCTCAACGATGCTCAGAGAGGGAATTAGAGAGAGGCTGAGATAATCATATGAATAAAATGCAGCCAGTAGCTCATTACACACTCTATTATTCATTAATTAACATTATTAAACCGTCTAATAGAACCTGCACACTCCTTCCAAGCCCCCCCTCCCTGCCTCTTTTCAACTAGGTCCCTGCTCCTCGATCCCTCCCATTTCTCGACATGAAAAGAATAGCACATCAAACGAGGCCTGGTTTCAATGTGTTGGGGATTTGCAGGTGTAGATTCACACTGTGCAGGGGATCTGCTTGTCGGTCACGCCGCACTCTTCTCTTCCACTTCGGCCTCGCTGTGACACACGCCGCTCATGCGCTCCATAACAAACCCCTCATTAAGAACGGGGGGAGAACTGGGCTGTGCGCTCCCTAATTAGGTCCCTGTCTGAAACTTTCTGTCTTCCCCCCATCCAACCCCACCGTCCGTACCCCCCATGTCCCTTCATCACAGGGAAAAGAGAATGCTGACACGCATGGAGGGAAGTAATAAACTGTATGTGTTGGGGATATAAGGGAAAGTTTGATAGCAGTTTGTGTCTCATATTCTGAAAGATAAAGCGAGCATTTCCAGAGAGTCTGTTACATACCCGAAACGGAAAATTCATTCATGTATCCCTTCCTGCTTCCTACATTACACTGTAGTCTTTTGCTCTTATGTATATTCATGCATTCAAATATACTAAGTCTTTCATAAGACGCAGAGATAAAACAGATTAATTTAGTGTTCTTGTGGTGACTAATAGTCATTCGAGAGTCAAGAGTTTTTAATAGTGCCCTGTAAGAGTCTATATTAAACAGGCATTGTGTAGAAAGATTCACAAACTTTAAATACTTGAAATTTACGATCACCATGAATATTCAAATGTCCAAACAATATAACTTAGTAAAATATTAATATCACCATTTTGATATAATCGATTTAATGTGTCCAGAAACAGCTGGGCTCATTATTTTCAAATAAACAGGGAAAAAGGACAAATGATGAATATGTAAAAACTCAGATATTAGTGGGTTTATTTGTAGATAATTTTTTCGTGTTTTAAATATTTGATGTTGCAGTTGTTTTATGACCTTAAACAATATTTCAATGCAACACAATATACATACCATCAGGGGAGTCTTTTATCATTCTGAGAGGGACTGTGGTTCCATCTATCATTTAGTGAAGTCTTTGCACGTTAAATTACATTCATATTTCTATTTGTGGCACCACATTTATATGTAACACAATACGCCCTATACATACTGTATAACCGCAAAAACAAATATTCTCGCTCGAGATATTTGATATTATAATACAAATTTTTACAGAATTAAGTGGCGAAACGCAGCTGCAGCCACACAAACAGATTTAGTGTTTGAAGAGGCCGAGACAGAATGGAAATGTGGGTATTTATCGGAAAACAATCTGCTCTATCAAAGCGGCCGGGGAAATTATAGCCCATACATTAGTATGGAGACAGCTTTCCCTTTCTTAATCTCTCCTGCTGTCTCCTCACTCCTTCCCTTGCTCACAAACTGAATGATTCTTCCTGACAACTAAATCAAAAAAGGTGGTGTTCCCTCATGCGACGGGGGAACCAGCATCCTTCATTTGGCCCTCCATTTCCTTCTCTTTTACCTCCTTGTCTTCCCTCTTCCCGCTTTCTCCTCTCCTCTCCTGATTAAATCTGTTGCTCCCTGCAGGATTATTAGGATTCTAATTCAATCTGAATTTCAGGAACTTGTTTGCTTGGTTACCTGTCACAGCATATCAGCTTGTCATATTAGTGGTGATCGTTGGCTCCACCTAATCTGCTTTAAACAATTTCATTGGGTGCTGGTCTATAAATCATTCTGTAATGGGATTGACATGCGCAGGCTTAGCTAGGTAAACAAATCAGCTTTGTTTTATGTTAGGCAGCAATGAACTTGGCTTTATCAACTTCCCATCGATTCACACACACCACAAGGTCAAAATCTCTCCGTTTGCTCATCAGTGGGAGTAGGGGTCAGCACTCAGCAATTAGAATATGTATCAAATAGAAGGAGAAAAGCCCGTCACGTCCTGCTATCGCTTTCCTCTCCTCTGAAGCGATAATTCATTTCTTATCAAAGAGAAGGCATTTCAAAGTAAAGCTATGCAGCATCGGAGGGGCAGCGCTTTTTATGGGAATTTGAAAGAGAAAATAAAATGAGTTTGTAGTTTATTGACAGGAAGTCCCAGAAGCTGCTTGACAACTCATTAAGTTTCAAAACTATTTTGAATGTGTTGATTAACATCTGAGGGTTTGAGTTGTCTCTATATATGGTGAAATTGGCTTTTTTTGATGCCGCGGACTTAGAAAAAGTCGTCATTTTGAAATGTTGAAAAAAATTGATTTGAAAATAATTTTGATTCAATGCATCAGTTCAATTTATTGAGTAACTATTCAATTAATGTCTGTCCAGGCAGCTCACATTCAATATTGAGGAAAACTTCACAAAAATATATGTATTTTATTTTTCAGCATTGGTTCTGAATATTCACATGCTCATCAATGACTTGCACACATTCGGCCTCTCGAGCTTGACTATGTTTCTGCTGCCTCTCTAAACTGGATGTAATCATTGAGAGGAACGAAGATTTGATCACTGTTGCTTATAAGAAGAATAATTGATGAAAAAACACACTGAGGAAAACCTCCAAAAACTCCCTCGCAGAGGGAACCTCCTCTATTTTTATAAACATGAAATATAAATTAAGTAAATTGGTTCACTGCATTGGTCTATTGTGATTAACAATACAGGACAAATACAGGTATACTAATAAAACTTACCAACCAGGCCCAGCTTGCTACTGAGAAGAGCAACTGTGAGCTAAGTTGAAAAAAATTATCAAGAGGTCATGAACAACTACACTGTTTTAAGACTTAAATATAAATCATTTCAAATTCCCCACAATTCTATTTTCAGTCAGAGGCACTTTGCTACTTATTGCTTAAATAAAAACTGTGTCAAAAGCCTCTTGATGGTATGATGACTTCTTATGCCGAGTGTGGCTGGGCTTCCAGGCTCTGATAACTTGGACTGCCTGCTGCACAGCATCATGGGATGTCACAACCAAAGAAACCCCAAATTACACCTCACATGAGAATATGTTACAGAATAAGCAGAGTAGCAATGGACAGACTGAAGTAGAAATGTGTCATAATTCATGTTTACCGTTGTTTTTTTTGGGAAACTTTTAAATCTGAGCTCTCACGACTTGAAAATATCTGAAGAATTCTGCATTTTTTGCACAAGGTGGAATGCACTTTAAGATAAATACATATCAGGAATCCTAAAGAGAGTCAAATCTTTGGGGATGTCAGGGAAAGCAGATGTAACTAATCCACATCTGGGGCATTTTGTTCTTTCAGCAAATGTTCATATCACTTTGAATGCAATTTTGAATAAAGAAAGTGTGTATTCTTTTCTACTTATTCAGACCTTCACAGAGAAAGCAAGAGAAAATGCGCAGTGAGGACCAAATAGCCGTAAGCTGCCCTGTTCAGCGACATGTCATGGGATTTTTTCACACCAATACATCTCCCTAATGCAAGCAATTTCCTGCAGCTTTTCAACCTAAGAGGAGATTTGACCTCTGTGGCCAACTCTCGCCAAGAATTCTAATGTTTGCCAATAAGGGGGGATTAAGGGCCCTATTTTGTGCAAGATGTGCAGTTTGGTGTTTTTCCTTTATATTCACCTTGGTGGTCTGTCAGTAACAAACTCGTAGCATATTGTCAACAACTAGGTGGGTGCTGATGCAATTCATAAGGTACTACATAATTCTAATTACAGCTATGTGTTGTTCTTAGCTCATTGTACAATGTGATACTTAATGTGTGGGTTGAAAAAGACTGAAAAAAGACTTTCCTTCTTTTGTGCAGCGGGACACTGTCAAGAAAGTTGGAAATATGCCCTCCCCTTGCCATAATTCTACACAGCATAAATAGCAAAGATAATGAATGGATTGAATCTGGAGCGTATGAAGATACTCATTTTTTCTCAAGGCTGACGACTGTCGTCAGGCGGCTGGAGTGACTGGGTCCCCCGGACCCAGTTTTATGTAAGACGTGTTGTAAATGCCCATAAATGGCAATACAGTCAGTTTAGACGCTGCTTCATGGAGAGGCAGCCTGGTGAATTTGCATCTGCCAAAGCGGTTGACAAGGCATCTGTTGTAAACACAGACACGTCAAAATTTGTGTACAGATGTTTCGGGAAAAGCCTTTTGTGTTTTGATATTTGTGTGCCATATTTTGGAGGGAAACTTTTGCCACTTGAAAACCTCTCAAATCTGATCTGGCATGTTGGGGATAATCTTTTCAGTTACCCGTGTCTCTGTTTCTATGTGTTATAGGCTCTTAGCCCTCTGATTCCCCTGCATGGGGGAATGTGTCTGCCTGCTGACAACGAGAGGTAAACAAGCAGGCGGCGAGAACTCACCAAATCCTCCAGAGGCCTGGAGGGGAAGCCACACAACCCAAACTCCGTTCTCTCCTCAGCTGTGAGATAGAAGCTGCCTTTAAGGGTGTGATCAGGAGAGACTGACAGCAATTATAGCTTTCTCTTTCTCTCTCCCTCTCTCTCACTCAGCAAGCTGAGAGCCACTCAATAGGAAACCACAAGTAAGGAATGAAAACTCCCTCCTCCCTCCAACGACTTTTTGGAGCTAGAGATATTTACCCACAGCTCTTGGTAGGGATTGTTTATTTTGAGTGATGTTCTATTATGACAGTTCAACAAATAAATGTTTGCGGCAAATGGTAGAAATTTTAAGTAATCCAATGTAAATTATTAATTCTTTCAGGGGGAGGTTGTAAAAAACGGAGATGTGCAGCACATCTTACACTCCAGCCTGACAGTTGCGCTGCCATGCCAGAGCATTTGACAGCCTGCTCTATTTTAGATTGGTTAAGAAGACATTGAGGCTGAGTGTGAGTCAGATTCAAAAGCTGATCCGAGATCACTGCTATGGTTTTAGCATAGCAACTGTTATGGCGGTTTGGCTGGACTGCAGGGCTGTAAACATAGAAAATCTCTTACACCTCTCTGTGCTGAACAACAGGCATCGTGGTGTGCCATTTCATTTCCTATTCTGTCTCAAGACTCTGAGATTATACATTTGGTACTTTTATTGGTCGGACAACATTGAGAGTCAGTGAAAGCTGATATAAGAACAAGGTTCTTGAAAAACATAAGAAAAACTCAGGGACAGCTCAAAGCCATTTGAAAACCAGAAATAGATCCAACGTAACTGCTGAGGTGTTTTGCTCGTCTATTCTCCCTCCTTCCTGGACCTCCCCCTCTTTGTGTGGTGGTCAGTGCAGGGATGATGAGATGAAGCAAAATCAGAGAGATACATATATTACTTTCTGTCTCCCTCCATTTCCCTCTCCTGGTGGGTTGCAGGGGCTGACTGGCCTAACCTGGATGGAAAGTGACTCTAATTACCATCTTCACATTGAAGTTTCCACAGCTGTCGTGGGTGCATATAAATGGACTTTATCATTTACACTGAAGCTCAGAACCAAGATTCCCGATATGAAGGGAGACGTTTAAAGTGACATATTTCAGTGGCCTCTCAAAACACTTGGGAGTATGTGTCTATAGAGGACCACTTTTAAGCTGACTTGAATGTTGTTGGGACACACTCTTGAAGACAGGGTATGGAGGACATACTTGCTTTATTTTATCCTTAATCAAAAGTCAGTTTTGCAAACTGAAGGTATTAATTTAAGTTTGTGCTGTACCTTTTACACATGAAATTCAGCTCATAGCACATTAAATGCAATGAAACGAGAGAAGGACGTAGACAAAGGGGGTGCATGACAAGGACAAAATCCATGTGATATTCACAGTGAAATCAAATAAAGATCTTTTGCCCATTTTTTAAAAAGACAACAAGAATAATGTAAAGCCATCACACCTCGAGGCACAGATCAGACATGCCACCCTGAAGCAAATGATCACCTTGCCTCAGTTAGAAATGAAAGCACCGTTTGCCTGCAGTTGTTGCTCCTCCACTCCTACACATTGCAACAGTTTCCCCCTCAAAGGTGAAATTACCCAGTTTTGTTCGAGCTGCAGCCGGCCTTTGAATGCAGTCTGCACTGAATGTTCTCCATGAGGGAAGGAGAAATTTAAGCTGTCCTATTGAATTGATTGAACATTCATGAAAACAAAGCGTGCTCCCCCCCCATCCTCACATGTAGAAATGACTTCCAGACATCTCCAACGTCCCGTGTGGAAGGCAGCCGTGAGGATCCCTACCTCACAGTCAGGTGCTTAGCTGTTGCCCTGCAGGCACAATTCAATTGTTAAATCTCTTATGAGTAGAGCAAGAGGGTTCATTTTACCACTCACAATCTCACACATGCATGTTTTTAACTTTATTGAAATAATTGCATGGTTGTTTTACATAGTTTTCATTTTGTAATCATGTCCTGCGCAAATGTTCAGAGCCATTTAGATAGGGGGCTTTTGTAGGGGATAACAAAGAGATCATTGCCCACCGTGAGGACACCGTTCCATCTAAAATTTTTAATGCGCCACGATCAAAGTCATCATGCACTTGCAATGATTTAAGAACAACAGGTGTGAAATAAATTGATTTATTTGACTTTTTCTGCTGCCTCATTGGCACCCTCATATATTTAATCAAAATACCCAATTACTTTTATTTGGCAATACACTTAAAAGAATGAATTCTTTACATTTTGTGCCTGTTTCTGTAAATCATCAGCTACCCGAACGGCAAACGGCAAAACTGAAAGCAATTTTCTTCACCGATTAGTTCAAAGAAGATCTGGTCAAAATACATGGGGTAGAATCAATAAGAGGGAAAATAGCGAAGATATATTTATGTGCTTTGCTTGCTGCATGTTTATGCATGATAAGCATGGATATGCAGTTCGTGTCTCCTTCCAGTGTTGTATCAGCACCACACCCTGTGCAACTCGTGCAGTCCACCATCATGCCCCTCCATTAAACCCCATGACATGTTCCTCTCAAGGTTACAGTCACAACCGCAATACAACAACAGTTTCGACAGCCGTGAGACCTAATCATTACTTGGCAGTCGCAGTGAAGCCGTGCCTGGGTGAAGCCCCCAACATTCTGCTTCCTAGTCACATTTTAATCATCTGCAATTAGTTTTGTTTTAATAACGCTCACAATTAAAGGTCCTCCTGTTTGCATAATTCATGACACAGCAGCGCTGATGTCAGAAATCAAATGCAACAAATTAGAAATAACAAGTTTGAGACAGAGTGATTCAATTAAGATCCGGGGAAACATTGGGCCATGCATAATTAAGGGGCCAGCAAGGCAAGACTCATGTCATGCCTGTCAGCCCTACTGCAGCTATTGGATTTGTGCTGTCACACGCACTCAAATCAGCCCTGTAAAAATTACAGGTTACACCGATTTCTTGATTTTATTTGTGGCTGCTTGTGAGTGTGTATGTGTGCTAATCCAGGAGTATGTGCATGCGTGCCTTCACTCCATGCTCCTGTGTAAGGCTGTAAGCACTGTCTGTGGCTGTGCTTACATTGCATTGCTGTAAGAGCAGGATATAAATCAGGTGAGGAAGACCATGCGGGCTGAGAGCTGTGGGTACATCTGAATCGGTTCCTCAGATGTTGAATGGGAGTGAGGGAGCTGTGGGTGAACGCTCAGCAGAAGAAAACCACATCATCATTCCCGACTGTTACTGTTACGGTTGTTGTATGATCATTAGAATTAGCACTTGGATTCATACCCTGTCTATCGGCCACCAGCTGTAAAAAAATGCCAGCGTACCACATGTTGGATTATTGGCTTGTGTGCAATCCCTAGAAGCAGTGTAATCGGTGCACTATTTTTGCACTATTTTTCTAATTTATTTGATAGATGGGCCAGTACATATTAATGATTAAACATTCACATGTAAATGTACTAGATTTTGACCAAAGGCTAATTTCAATTTTCAAAGATTCGGCAGCACATCCAGAAAGAGCAAAAAAAAAAGAAAAAAATCAACAACAACATCAAGACGACCACAAAATACAGGACAAAAGACAAAACTACATGACTTCACAAAGAGGAAAACTACTAAACGGAGTACATGTAAATATGTATAGCATAGATGGTCAGGCTTGTTTTCATTGCTTGAGCACTCTGTCACTCAGGGTAGGCTCCTCCCCTTAAATGTCAGGACAAAAGATTTCCCCTCAAAGGAGGGCTCACAATCACCCCAAACAGTGGCTCCGGTCACACGTGCAATGGAGGCACTGATAGATTTACATGCACCATCTTTAAAACCGCTGAGATTTAGAAGATTGTTGTTTGCTAAGGATATTACAGTCGTGAAAAGAAGGGGGTTTCTTGTCAAGAACTATCAGTGCCTTTTAAAAAAGGGATTCTATCACTTTGAGAGTTGCATTTCATGAAAATAACCAGCTGGTGATCTTCTGATCAATATGTAAAAATGCTATGGAGTGTAAAAACCCAAGAGCCGCACAATAAGGCAAAAAAATTGCTTTATTTTGTTTACAATTGCACAAGTTTACGTGATGAATTCTACATTTTTAACATGGCTCTGATAAGACAATAAAAAAAGAGAGTAAGTGGAATAAGCGCAATAAGAGTCGGGCATAACTCCAAGATACTTGACTTTAGTTACATGCTTATGCTCTTCTCTTCTTCTTCCATCGTCTGCCACTCATCCTCCTCATGGGGTCATGGGGGATGCTGGAATGGAACCTATCACAGCTGTCATCTGGCGAGAGGCAAGGTACACTCTGTACAGGTCGCCAGTCAATCGAAGTCTTCTCTTCTTCTTCCTACACTAAATTATAGAGGGGGAAAGCTGGGTTGCAGGTTTATAAAACTTAATACACCAAGTATTTTATTTTATTTAATGAGGGGGAAGTCGTGAGCAACCACTCCTGAATATGAGCCAGTTTTTTGAGCAGCTTCTTGGGCAATTTTAGCAGGACTAAAAAATTACTGTAATATGATCGTACTTCAGGGTCACATCATGTTTACTAAGATTGGATAACTCCTTTATGTTTAATGAGAAAAACACTGGTCCTAATATTTCCCCCTGTGGGACTTCGACTGAGAAGTGTAAATTACTGATTTATTACTGTTGATTTGTATGCTATGTGTTCTTTTTAGGCAGATAAGATGGAATTCTGGAAGTTGTATCACATGTAAAAATTGAGACGTTATGGTTGAGCGTGTCAAACACTCTTTTAGAAGGTTTGAAACAGCACCAGCACAATCCTGTCTTCTCTAAAGAATATTTGGCTTTTTTTGTAAAAGCAACATCTGTTTGGGCAGAGAGGTGAACGGGAGGCCAAATTGCATTGTATGTAAAGATGGTCCATTTGCATTCAGATGTTTAATGACAGATTAAGCAAACCTCTTCTGGCTACCTTACATTTCATTGAGAGGATGTTGATTGGTCTATAGGTTGATGGACCAGTTTGTGGCCTGATTTAAAAATAGTTTCCTTGCCATCATTTAGTCTGTAAGAACTGTTGCCTGGGTGACAAATTAATTAAATAAGGAATGTGGTGTGCTAAGTAGATTTTGTGATGTTTCAGGAAGCTGGTGTTGAGTCATCGATGGCTTCAGAGATTTTAAATGCGAATGACGAAGATCGTTGGACACAGACATTTTCCTTTAATTCAATGATTGAGGGGCCCTGATTTTTTTGTTCGCCTGTTAATTTCCTAGATTTTCCGAGATCTATTTATGAGTGGCCAAATGTATTTTTTGTAATGTAATGTATAATTTAATATAATGTAATGTATGGATCTGTGCCACCTTATTTCTCAGTGATGAAAGATTTTGCTCAATTTTAAATTAATCCAGATTTCAAGGATTTTTTTCATAGGTGATCCCTATTAATCCAGGTCAGGGAATACCTCCTTTTGCACTCCCTTTCTCATAAATTATGTTAATGATGTATGAGAGACAATGTGCACTCCACTCTTGTTTGCCAAGTTGCAAACGTGTTTCGCTCATCATGACAAATATCAGCTGTATGAGCAAACAACTGTTCACTTGCTCTCACAGGAGATGCCTCAATGCGGCTTGAAAATTCAAGTTCAACTTGGTTTGTGTATCATAATGTATGATTATGTACTAGTAACAGATGTGAAGGTATCTTTTAATGATACTCTCTAAAAGGGCAATTTATGGACTTTTAGACAACTTTTAGAAATGACTTCAGTTGGTGACACAAATGACAGTTTTCAGACAGATAAAATATGGTGTAACGACAGATGTATCACGTCAGATAAAGTTAGAAATCTGATATAGGTCATTTTTTTGTCCAACTTGTGACATCTGCTTCACCGAAATACTGCTGTTTTACAATACAATATTGTGGGTTTGGGAAATAAGCAATGTCCATATGCATTCCCGGTTGCTCTTTTTCTTTTCTTTTAAACTGAAGTTATTGAGTGCAAGAGGCGAACATCTTGCATCTGCCTCCACCTCCACTGGTCATGCATCACATTTTCAATCAATATGCAAAAATGTAAATTAGTAATTGGGACCAATGAAACTATTTTACCTCAGTCTAAATTCATTTATCTGGTTGCACAATTGCAAAGTTGTGTGACGAAACACTACAGATAGAAAGAGTCCAAAGTATATGTTAGGCACAACTGGACCTCTCAGCTCAGTTGAAAAGTTTGGACATTTATCAGGCAAGTTCCCCCGGTCCGGTTGGCCCACCTGCCCCTGGATGTTTGGGCGGTTCGATCAGAGGTGTGTTCAGTTCATTGAGGTGGAGTATAAACACAGTTCTCTCTTTCTTTCATCTTCCAAATTTTGGCTTCATCATTTCGAGTTTGGCATCTGAAAGCCAAATCAAAAACAAGATCTTTCCTTTAATCAGATTCTGCACCACCCCTTGATTTGATGTCAGTGTTTATCCTGGCTCATTTAAGCTTATCTTCCTCCAACTTCTTGGCCACATTGCCGTTACAGTGACAGAAACACAAATACAAAAATTAAAACAATTGAGTTTGATGATTTTCATTCAAATATAATGCGTTGTTTGATCACAAAACATCATGTTAACCGATGCTCTTTCAAGGTTCCGGTGTGCAGATAAAAAGGCACAGAGAAATCTAAAAAAGATGTGGATGTCATGATCTCACACATACGATTAAAAAAAGATCTTCGATGATGTGCTGTCACTGTTAATGGTTATGTTCAGGGTACAGGGTGGGATTTCAAGCTGACATAATCCACAAAAGTACATCATCAACATTGGCGCAGAGAGAATTTCAAAACTCATTTATAGTGATACATTAGGTCAAATGCCATTCAAGTTCATTTTTAAAGTGCACACTATGTCCCTATCCTTTATTCTGTCTTTGCATTTGTATTTCTTTCCGTCTTAATTGTAGAAATAAACATGTGGCCACCTCTGAAAGCTTAACCAATGAGGACACTTCATCAAAATAAAAGCACCAGATGTTAAACTATGTGCCAGTGAATGGGATGTAAAAGGCACTTTGCTATGGAACACTCACAAGGGTTTAATAATCACACAATATTCAGGACTTCTTTAGAGCAAAGGAAATTAAATACGTTCTTTATAAGTTTGAAAACACCCTCTAATGCTTATTTAATTAAAATATTGGATCCACATCTAATGACGTGCTCACAGTTAATATGATTTCCCAGGCAACACAGACAGCTTCCATTATTTTGGACATCTGCATTCTCAGGATGGTGTTTGGCAACTCGAGGGGGAAATTGAGCAAATTACACTATAAAGTTCAAATTCATTGGTTCACTTGGTAAATTCAGAAGTGTTGTTGATGTCAAATTTTATTTTCAGCGATTGATCACGCCTCCTTTTCTTTCCAAAATGGGGAAGAAATCAAAACCACATAAACTTTTCGACCCAAATGCTTCCTGAAGAAAGTATTTTTCAGATCTGGATCTTGCAAAATTGCTGCGAGTGTAGGAAGGAAACATGTGTTAGTAAACCAGCAGACATCGCCACACGTTGCCTTCAGAGTCAGTCATTTCTGACTGAGTAATCACTCATGACTGAGGACCAATAGCTCCCTGAAGCATCACCTCAATCTCTCCTGTGACTGACTAATTGTAGCCAGACACACTAACCTCCGTGTGGCCTGTGTCCTGGCTGTAACCCTGGGAATTCTTCTCAAATTCAGTCTCTCACTCCTTCGTTCTCTTGCTGTTTTATCAGCCTTTTCTTAATTGGCCCACTTCTGTTCTCTCCCAGTTGCTCTTGCTTCCCCTTACCCAACCCCCCCTTCTCAGCTCAGCTGCAACATATGGGAAACTTTTTGAGGCTGATTACTCCAATCTGATGGAGAGGAGTTATGTAGCTGCCATTTGTTGCTCACAGTTGTTACAGCAGCAAACAGCTACTATGTTAAAGGACTTATTGAGCACCTTTTTCTCCTCAATCCAGCCTCATCCATTATATCCTCTCAAGTCCCCACCCATTGTTCTACCTGCGAAGGCCGCACTATGAATCAAAACCTCTGGCGGATGGACAGATCGTGCCGTAATTGTGCGGTTCAAAACAACGCCATGCCCACTTGAAGCCAGAGTGGGCTGTGCTCACTTAATCTAGAGTTTAATAGAAACAAGAGAGTTAGGGAAGTTGAAAAAGTGCCAAGAAAAAGAGAGGAAAAAAAAAACTTTCCCGCGAGAGGCGATTTTATATTACATTAATGCAGTTGGTTTGGGTTCAACAAAAGGGGGACTTGGCCTGAGGAGCTGAGCAGAGAGGGGAATTAGAGCATTTAGCCATCTCGAGACACAGGAGAGAAATGAGCCTTGTGGCCTTTGTGTTATCTAATCTTGTTTGCATTTCCTTTCAGCAACATGAAAGAAAAATGTAATAGGGGGCTTGATTGTGTTTGTTTGGTGAAATTCTCATTTAGGCTGCTGTGACTATCTGCCTCCACAAATTATTCTCTCCTGGCTATGATTTTGTGTGTATATGGGCTACTTGCTTGGCAGTGTGCATGGATTGTGGGGTGCTTTGAAAAGATGAAAAACTAAAGCCTTAAAACCGGAGACTACGAGCGCCCCAAAAATGAAGGTGAATATATGCAACTTTGTCACTTCTTCCTCTGACATGTGAGGAGCTAGCGCAGTGATTGACTGGCGGAAGGAAAACATAGCCTTTGTGACAAAAGAGATACGAGATGGACATGGAGTGGATTTGACATGATGAGTGCCAATGGCCCCATTGATCAGGAGCATTAACATCCCTCCAAGAACCCTGAAAGGTGGGGTTGGAGCTGGCAGGTAGCTGAAGGTCAGAACTCACTGTCACAGCACTGTCCAATCACATTAATCGTCACGCCGTCAGACAAGCTGCTCCCCTCTCTCGCATGACGGACAGATGACAATCATCCGCCACTCCATTGTTCCACCCATACTCGTCATCTCTCTGAGGCTTCTGCTTCCGCTACTTTGTTCCCATTTATATCTTTACAAAGTGTCAAACTAAATCAATGGTAAAAGTGTCAAGCTGTAAAACCTCCTGTATCAAAACCTTCACTAGTTTAATGATGATTAATGAATCTGATTTTGTTTTTCACCGTTCCCAATTTTCACTTTCTGGTTCTGCAACAGCACAGAGCTGCCGATTTATATCCAGGGCTTCAGTCAGGGAAGGTGTTTGCGCCAGTGGCCAATGGGTTCTTTGTGTTTATGATGAGGGGGAAAGATGGAAAGGTGATTTAGGTGGACAGCGGGTCTGCTTCTTCTCAGCGAAAACCTCCCGTAGACAGGCCATTAGCAGAGGTGACAGGGAAAAGCAGTGGCAATCGATATGATCCTGATTTACCCCAGTGCTGAAAAACTAAAACAAATTAGAGGAACAAAATAATACACAGTAAGAAATAAATCACATTAATGGTTGGGCTTTGAACGACAGTCACACATGAAAGCCAGTGTTGGTGGGGGCATTTGGAGGAGGGATGGCAGATTATGAGATGATATTAGGATCTGTCTTCACAGAGAGGCTAAGAACAATCAAGCACCATCAGTAACAAGGAGACGCTCTTTGTTCCTCCTTGCACTCAGTTACTCACATGTTGTTATTCAAGTCAACAGCCGGCAGAACCTTGTTAGAGGGCCGAGCAGTTTAGCGCTCATTAGCAGACAAATAAAATGAAATCCTCAAACTACAAATGCAATAAATGACCTATTATGCAGAGCACAAGCTGGATATGCACTTGTCTTTGCATGGCTGATGTCTTTGTCAAAGACCTAAGATTCAGAGCAAATTCATTTCATGATGAATACAAATTGAAATCAATCAACGTAATGTAACGTAACGTAACGTAACGTAACGTAACGTAACGTAACGTAACGTAACGTAACGTAACGTAACGTAACGTAACGTGACGTTAAACAGCATACGTGACGGGGATAACGTGACGTTAAACAGCATAATATAACATAAAATGTGCATTAAATTTAAAATGTATAAGATTCAATGTGGTAAATACTGTTAATCATATTAAAATACTATATTTTTTGTTTTACATCACAATTTTTTGTGCAATATAACCATGACACTACTTGACCCCCATTTTGTAAACACGTGAGTGTTTTTTGGTTTGCTTTTATTTGCTGGATTGAGCCAGAAAAAGATGATTGATCATTTTTGAAAAGCCTGTTGGGCAAAGAATGCAGTAGTATAAAAAGACCGAGCAGATCATTTTTTATTTTAATTATTAGATTTTGCATCCAACTGAATGTGAAATGACCTATAAATTGAATGTAAAGAAAATAATTTAGAGACCTATTAATTACCATCTGACAAACTATGGTCCTATTTTGAACTTACTTATAGCTTTGGTGGCTTTTTTTTTGGGGGGGGGGGTTACTAACTGTATCAGCTCAAAAAAATAAAGTCTGAAAATTACAAGATTATAAACGAGGACTACAAACTACAAACCTATGAAATGAGCATATGCAATAGATCAAGTACACACTACACAGTGATTCGTCTACATGCTGGAAGGTGTTGCCTGGGACAACAAAGTTAACTTGTTTCTCATACAATGAGGTGAGCAGTTTATTGCACTGAAGTCCCACGGTGAATTCAAGATGACAGGACTAATGTATGATCTTGTCATATAATCATCTCTATCCCTGAGTCTTTGTTCAGCAGATGGGCTCTATTTCCTGTATTCAGACCTCTGAGACTGAGAGCTACTTAATACTGGCATGCAAAACTCATTACACTTCATATATATGTACTCCTGCCTGAGAGCTGCAGTGATTACATAATTCCATTTGATTTAACGAAAACAAGCCCTAAATACAATCACATCCGACAGTTGGTTGAGAAGGTGAAGCTCTGGATTATGCTTCCCCCCATCTTTGGATCTTGACAATCAGCTTTTGTAGGACAAAGCAGCATGTATCTTCTTTGTCGAGTTCAGTCTAATATCTGTGTCAACAGGATTAACCACAAACTTACGAAACAACCCAATAACACAAACTATTAATGAGTACCTGAAATGTATATAATTTCTGTTTGTAACTGATTGTCACAGCTTGTTTTTTCCCTGCCACCCAAAGGTATCTCTAAGATGTAGCTGAACGTGAACCACAATATCCAGCTTTTGATTGTGGCTGGGAACCTTTGCCACATCTCTCACTTTGACACACATTACCTGTCATCTCTCTACTATTGCCGTGTGAAGGAGGCATAAAATGGTCCAAAAATAACAGAAAGACGAAACAATTCAAGTGCACTTTACCATTTTGTAACAAAAAGATTTTCTGGGTGATAAGACAGAGCTGGATTTGTTGACATGTTGAATGTTGCCTGTATCGAAAGAGGGCAAACAATACTCACAACATAAGCAGAGAAATTGGAATTTTTCTTCTCTCTGTCAAGTAGTGGTTGTTTCCCACTCTATTCAACCCAGCTTATTTCGATCTCTGAAATATAGGAGTTGATGACTCACCGGACGAAATGAGAATGACTTTCAGCTTTTATTAATTTCCTCATATGGATAGTAATATATACCCATTTAAAATCCCTACATTAATGCAACTATAATCTTAGTTAAATTGATCTAATGGGCATTTGTGGCTCAGTTTTTACATCAGACATCCCTCCAAATGGAAGGGTTGGCGAGTCCATTTCTGACTGCTCTTTGCTGCATGCTCAAGTGTCCTCGGGCAAGATACTGAACACCCAGTCACTCTCGATGGTCTGGTCGGTACCCTGCATATTAGCTGTGCCACCATCTGAGTGCGAGGGAATGACTGTAAAGCGTAAGTGTAAAGCGCTTTGAAAACAGCAAGGTCATGAACATGTTATACAAGTGGAGTCTCGTCCATTTAACTCATACACTAGTAGTTGGATGCAAAACCAGTTCCTTAGCTGCGAACTGGTATGTAGGATGTTGTGACATCAAACAGTGATGTTGCAGAGTACTACTTCTTGCTTTATCTTAAATGATGAGATCTAATGATGGCCAGCAAGATCATCCCTTATATCCTGACTTATGTCAAAATCTGGCGTCTCAGTGTTTTCCCTCAACTTACTGGTCAGGCCTGAGCCCAGGATCAAAATGAAAAAAACAAGATTCAGCCTCAAGCAAGAAACATTTGCATGGATGGACTCATTTTCAAATGTTTTCAAATGCCTTTTAAAAGTCATTAACAAGAAAAGGCCACGTTTATCTATTTTCTTGTTTTTAGGATTTTCTCAAAGGAGCTAATTAACTATACATTTGGTGCCAACGTATCGTACCAGTCACAAACAACCCATATCTGACAAATAAATAGCACTTTAAGTCATTTTGAGTCTGAATATATAAATCAAAGCTTACTCACTCTTGTGGATAACACGTACATGCATTGCATTTTTATTCTATTTGTAAGAGTGAAGCATCAAACTTTATGCTGCAGTTGTAAAATTAACCTCATAAAAACCAGCAATACTAAACTGTTCTTGCAGAGAAATGATTTAGTTTGTCGATAAAAATGTGCCCATTCCTCTCTGATTCAACTCCCCAAAGGGAAGTGGAGAAAGTTCTGGGTTGCAGAGTCTAGGGTGCATCATGTCAAACACATTTACCAATTTCAATAATATCATCATGAATGTTCCAGGCCGCCTTGGATGTAACATGGCAGGTTCAATAGAGAAGGATGCTGCCCCAATAACAAGCATTTAAAAATACAGTTTCCACAAATAACCTGTTGTAATTTGCAAAAATTATATAAAGGAATGTTTGCATAATAACAATCAAAGCATTTAGAGGTGGTTAGTAAACAATTATCCCAACCCCTTAATGAAATTTTGGTTTGAGGAATTCAAGCTTTGACCGCAAACGCTAAAGTGCATTCTACATCCACATCTGCACAAAAGCAACCAGTGCATTTTCTCCTGTCACTGGCTGGCCTGCATGTCATCCTGTCACAAGACCCACTGAACCAGTAGCATTTCTTAGCCTCCCCTCGGGATTAGAGGAAGAGATCCTAGACTTATACAGACATCCACTCACAGGACAGGCCGGCAGTGGCAGGTGGCTGCTGCATACATGAGTGTGTTTTCTCTTGTGTGGAGAAAAGGCGGGTTTGTGAATAACTGACAGACAACTCAGTTTCCATGTCTGCTCTTCCTCAGAGGGATGAATGATGCCTCTTGTTGTGACACAACGATTTGAGACCAATCTATGCCTCGTTTAATACAGAAAAATCCTTGTTTCCACTCCCACATCCACAATCGCTCACTAAAATCACAAACACTCCCTTACAATGGCTTTTATGAAGGGCTCAAAATCATAGAAGCTTAATTTATACATCAAGTGTATATTTAGTCTATTTGTACGTGTGTGCGTATATATACTGTATGTCTGTATATTAAATATATCTACATATCTATTTCTATACACACACACATGGACATACACATATATATAATCTTATAGTTGCAAATGTTGAATTGTCCATTTATTTTCAATGGTGGTTGTTTGAACAGTCAATACGTTCAGTGACTACTTTTCCTCCTTTTCCAGTCTTCTCCCGATGTGTAGTCTGACATTTTTCTTCTATTCATCTCTTTCTACTGCAAGCCTTTGAAAGCAGAGTGTTCTTCTTTCTTTCCTTGGTAAGGTGCAGGAAACACAAATAACAGCGAGGTGCATTTATTGTATTTGTATAATCTGTGAGGTGAAAATGACGCACATTTGGGATGAAAGGCAATTAGACAATTACAGCTAATGAGGCCAATCCTTTTCTTTCACCCAAAAGAGTCCACACACTAATTGTCAAATTAAAGAAAGCTTCTTTCTCCTTCTAACCTGATGCTGTCATGGAGGGAGGGCGCTTAAGGAAAAGCAAACACTGGTTGGGTCTGTTGGGGCTGAGACTGGAGAACAGGCAGGCAACATTTAGAAAGTGATGGGTGTATTAATCACGGCTAAAGTAAGGACAGCTTTATGGTCTGCAGGGCTGCTACATGCACACACATACACACACACATAAACACACACAGGAGAATATACAGACACATTGCTGCTTAGACCACTATACATCATGCATGAGTCTACCAAGAGGGCCACCACTTAAACAGGAAAAGCGGTCGTAACCACAGGAAGTAGACTGGCAGGGACAACTAGCAGACCCTGCTTGTGAAACTTCCTACTCTAAGGGGGTCAAAATCCACCTGTCACAACAATTTCTTTTTTGCAAGCGTTCAATGTCTCCTACATAAAAGATTAAATCCTATTCCAACCTTGCAACAGAGACAGACTCAATGCCAAAAACTTTATCAGGGTTCTGAGATAATCTGCTCCCTTCTGCAAGTACAGATATTTAGAGTGACTAATCAAACAGCATCTGTTTTCTGTCCTAGTGCTTGGAAAGCTGATCAGACTGAATAGGAGACCCTGCCTTTCGCCAAATTGTCAGCCCTTTTACTGTGCAGAAGGTTTCCATCCAACAGCGCTTTCCAAATGTCTTCCTGGTCTGTTAATA
Source organism: Fistularia tabacaria (assembly GCA_901007705.1). Taxonomy (NCBI): domain Eukaryota; kingdom Metazoa; phylum Chordata; class Actinopteri; order Syngnathiformes; family Fistulariidae; genus Fistularia; species Fistularia tabacaria. The sequence continues at coordinate 68,532 of CAAKHD010006516.1, forward strand.
TCATTTTAGTGTCATTCACAACACAAGTGCTCACACACACACTCACACACACACACTCGTACACACTCACTCACAACACACACACACTCACACACACACACTTTTTATTTCTGGTTCATTTGAAGCATAGTTTTAGCAACTTCAGTTCAGATTTGTCTTTTAAAAATGTAAACTGTGTTGTAAAAGGTATTATTTGGTATGGGCCGGTATAGCGGCATATAACAAATATTGTATCGCTTACATCAGATCTTAATTTGATTTGTTGCTGGAAGAAATTTATTCAGGTAAAAGAAAACTTTGAATGTTCACTATGAACTGTGAATGTTGGGTGCTGATAAACCAGGGAAAAAAAAAGGACCACATTTTTCAAAGGGTGAAGTAACAATGCCCAATCATGGGATGGACCATGGGAAGGCCTACATTCTAATTTTTGCCCCATTCTCTCCGAAATCTCGTGAAAGAAATCTGTATAAAATGACATGGTATGGGGACAACAACAACCCACTTTACTTTAGTCCTCAATCTCTCCTATATTTTCTAATTGCATTTAAAGCTACATTCTTCCCTGCCATCCATTTTTGTCTCTGAAATAGGGTGGAGGTCATGGTTCAAAGGTTAAAGAGAAGTTTCTTTCACACACATGCATGCACACACATGCCTGACCTTGCTTCACAAAGCGGCCCTACAGGTGCAGTACGCCTTTCAAACCATGTACCGCCCCCATGGCCACATGGCCAGACCTTTTTGAAACCAAAAATATAAGAATGAAATAAAAATAAAAAATTCTCCCTGCCTAACATCAACAATGGATCATTCATTCAGCTTTATGCAAAACCCAGATAATCTAATAGAGATGACCTTCCAAAGTTCACCAGTGGGATTGCAGCGGGTAGCTAGGTTTAGTCCATATCAATTTTTGGACGCAGAAGTTACATGTTGAAAAAAAAAGAGGCACTGGCCAATATACTCATGCAGAATATCTGACATGCTTTCTGAAACACTCAAACCAAATTTCACATTGGAAATGTTCAACTGCAGGATAAAGAATGTGCTTTTTAAATACTGAGTTCTTCTTTAAAGTTTGGACTGAAAATGACAGCCATGTTTTTCTTACAGATCCCTCTTGTGAATTCAAACACTGAATGCACTGAGAGTTTGTTGAGGTAGAAAGGACAGGATTTTGGTTTGTAGGAGTAAAGGCAGAAATTCTTTGTGGCCTTGCTGACACTACAGGGATTTAAATGATGGAATATATATACTTTGAAGGAAACATCCAGGAAAAAAAGAAGATAGAACAAGAATGTTCCCTGTGCGGATTCCACATATATATTCTTTATTTACTTTCAAAATTTAAAATAGATATTATTTTCAGGTACTGTCAGGTACAGCAAGAGAATATTTGACCATGTTAAAAACTCGAATCAGGCACAATTACTGTGCATCATAATTTGCAAAATATACAGCAAACACATCTGGTGAAACCACAAACACTGGCTGGGAGTTAAATGTTGATTTGTCAAATTGTAAAGTAACTATTTTTATCCAGCCATGACATATTTATAGCACATTTATTGTGATTCATCAAATGCAGATGTTAACTTTTTAAACACAGACCTCCTCAGTTTCATGGTAGTCCCTAAACGCCATAATTCTTAAGAATCACTCCATTTAAACTGCAAATGAGGGGGGGCTCCGTGCTGAAATTCTCTTGAACAGACATATATCCCTGTCAGGACTAACATGAAGTTATTTGCTCATTTGTCTGAATTGTAGGAATAATTTGTGTGAATGTGAGCTTTTACTCCTCCCCAGTGGTCCATAAATCAAAAACAGCTCTTTCTGGCCCACCAACACAATTTGTTTCTTTTGTTTATGCCACTGAAGTCAGTCGGCCTGATTCACAGTGAGAAAAATATTGTCATTCTGGATGTACGTTGTACCATATTTGTTTAAAGTAATCACACAAAGCCATTTGAGTTACTTCAAATGGTTTTCCTATGGTGGCACCTTGAAAATTCTTATCATCACCATGATGATTGCTCTAACCCTTACTAAGGGGGGAATTTTTCAAGCCCAGACCCAACAAGGTGCCAGAAGCACACCTGAAGTGATTTCTCTATCCAACTGTTGTGCCAACACAATACCCACCATTACCACATATGTCTTTTTGAATCTTGATTTTCTGATAAAAAATCTCGGACTAGTGACCGTGAATGGAGTCCCAGTGTCACTCTTGTGACTAATGAAGAGCCCTTGGAATAAAATGGAATAGAAAAGAATACAACAGTAAAATATCAAGAGAAACATCTGGCTCCATTTTATTTTTCCCTTTTTCTCAGTCTTGCTCAAGGACACCTCAACATGTCACTGCCAAAACTGGGGATCAAACAGGTATCCTGCCAATTACAAGTCGGCCACGCAAAGCCATGAAGCCCATGGCACCCCCCGTTTTTTAAAATGTAGTCTTTTTGTGTGTGTGTGTGTGTGTGTGTGTGTGTGTGTGTATGTGTGTGTCTTTGCTCATGCATAAATTATGGAAATAAACCATACAATACTCCAATGAGGTCACAAATGCTTGTTACTTCCTGATTGTCCTTGGGCTGGAGGTAGACCGATCGTCCTTGGAACTGAACATCCCCGGTTCGATTCCCTGCTCCTCCTAGTGTGTGTTGAAGTGTAGTTGAGCAAGACACCGAACCCCTAACTGCTCTCCTGGGTGCTACTAAAGGACATCCTCATTGTTCATCCATGATGGGTTAAATGCAGAGAATGAATTTCCTCATGGGGATTAATAAAGTATACATAATTATTTATTCTGTGTGATGTACGTAAGGAATAATAATTGTTTTTAGTAGTTTCAGGATCATCCTCTGTTTTGTCTTTTTGAATTGAGCTAAACACAGAAACAGTTCACCTGGAAAATATATTTGTGATTTTGTTATCTCATCATTTTAGTATCGTAGCAACTCAACTCGTAGCAACACCAGCACACCATTAACATCCCTTTATCGCTGAGCTCTATTGGTAGATGTGTGAATTGGTTTACCATTTGTAGTAGTTTGCAGTCCACTTCCTGGTGACTTCTTGCTGTCAGTCCTTTTAAATGATATTGTTATTTATCTATTCATTTATTTTTTTGCAGAACCATTTAATTCTACCTTAGAGATGCATACCAGAACACACACATGGGGTATTAACTTGCATTTGTTTCCAATCTCCACCACTGCATTCACTTGAAGGGATATCTCTTGCTGATCATTAAAGCCTGAGTTAACTAACACAGCTTTGGAAAGATGACATGCTTTATAAAAACAAGACCAACATGAGGGTTTTGCTTTGGTTTTCACAAGTGAACCAGTGTGAAGCAAAAGCTCATCACAACGTGGAGCAGAAGCGAGGAGGGCTTTGGTAGGGCTTTACAGATTTGACAATGGTACTAGTTTGCTGTGGCTCTGATTTGTTAATCATTATTCCCCTGTGGCAATCACAGATCAATCAAGTTGAACAAATGAACTGCTGTTTCATGCTGTGAAACCTCACAGTTGGGTCATCTCTCTCCCAAGCTGAAAGATCTGCAGTAGCTCCAGGCCAGCAGATAGTGATGATGAACTTTAACATTGGTAATTCAGTGCAAACATTTGTATTTTTATAAAAATACGGATAGACTGAACAATAAATAATAGAGGAAAAAGTTCATGTCACTCTTGAGAGAAAAGACAGATAACCTCAGGTTTTCTTTCCAGGTGTCTGTGTGTGTGTCAGACAGAAACAGAAAAAAAAGATCCCAGTTTTGCAGCAGGAGTGGGAAAACAATTGTTCCTGACTGATTTTCCCTTAACCCCATAATGAAGCCCATGTGTACAACTGCCCTTTCAACAAGCTGCAAATCTGTGCACGGCTCTCTCTCTCCCCACTTGATTAAAGCAACAGCCTGTCACCTGCTCCTCATTAACTGGGGCCAGGAATGGAGCCAGCCAAATAAGTTAGCACCTGTAACTTCTAATTCTGCATGCCTTCTACATGTATGTAATATTTATGTGTATTAAACTGACAGTCTTATAAATTGCAGGGCAATTTTGCCTTCCTCCGTGTAGGTGTTGTGCTTCCTCGCGACGGAAAGGAAGAGAGATGGATACGAGGAAGGGGCTATGGTGGAGAAAGAGTGGGGGCATGTTTTTTTTTTTTTTTTATGTGCTGAGATAGATGAGGGCTCGGGCTAAGAATCACTCATTAACCATAATCACGGTCCCTAAAGGAAAGCAGATGCTGGCAAGGACAAAAAAAGAAGGGAAAACAATATCAACGAAAGCAACAAACAAAAGTGCCCTAATGATAACGGATATTATCAACAATTGTGTGGAGCCATTGAAGAAAAACTATGGCTAACATAATATGAATGTATGTAGAAGTAAATGTGCTCAGACATACTGGTCATTACAGAACAACCCTAAAGGGCATTGTGTGCATTGGGAACGTCACAGCTTTGTTGTTTCTGCCTGGTTCCTGCAAACCACTGACTCCTCTGACCTCTGTCTGCGCTGAATGAAGGCATATTAACACTCCAGGCTCTCTGCAACATTTAACCAATTTAGTAAATTATCTCTGAGGCCACGTTTATAAGGCTTTCTTATTATTCAGAAGGAGGGGGGGAGTAGAAAGAAAGAGCGAGAGATAGAGAGACTTGAAGAAGGGACTTAGGCACGAAGACCTTGCCTCCATTTACATAGATTAACGTGCTATTGCCTTTTCCAGAAGTCTCACAGAGGAAGCACCTGTTCGCCTCCCACCATCCACCCCCCTCTAACCTCTTTGTCACCACTCCATCACTGTATTTTCTCAGTGTCGACCCCCTGGAATCACTCCGTAAGCAGGTGTTCTCTTTCAAACAGCGGCATCCCCTCACAGGAAGAGGAAAGGGAGTAAAGGGCCATCCTGGGACCGTGAAGCGGAAGGGGAAAGACGTGGAGCCCCAGCACCGAGAGCCTTTTTCGGTGGGGTAGTGCCGAACTCTGTCGGTCCAGGTGTTTGATACGATCAGTTCGTATTTACCACATGTGGACATACAGTTGTTACTTGGGCCTCGACTCAAAACAAATTGCTTGAGCAGAGGATTTGTAAAAGAGATGTCTGTTCTGCTGGTGGAGGGGTTAAAGTTAATTTGATCGGGCATGTGTACTCTAGACGAGGGGCAGAGAACATCTGCATTCAGTGGCATGGCCCCATTTGTTGCAATTTTGGGTCTCATTTCCATTTGCAAGAGAGATAACTGCTCGCATATGGAAGCAATAGATAGAAGAGGTCAATGCAATTTCTTTCACCACGGGGAGGAGGCAAGGAGGAAAGCCCTTTTGCAGTAATCTCAGTTGGCATAGGAAGAAACAAAAGTGGGATTCGTGGAAAGGAATCTCTTTCCTGATTCCTTGATTCCTTTACCGGCCAATAACCATCCAACACTCCTTGAGACCAACCATCCTTGGGAGCAGCCTCTGAAATAGAGTACCGATAATAAATCAGACAAAGGTACGGCACATCGATTAAATACTGGTAAACATTGGACAATCGGACTTCAATTATATTTAAAACAGTTGTACTGATCTTTGTATCCCTGTAGAATTGGTGGGAAAAAAAAATAATATCATAATAATATCAATAATAAATTGATAAGATTTTGCAATTCCAATCAAGTTTTGAGTCATTATGATTCCTCCCAAGGCTTGTAATTAACATAGTAGGACATGTAGCTTGAGAACAAACTAATGTAAGTTGCTGGGGAATGCCCTACCGTTCAGTCATAGGGAGAAAACATGTGAGTCGAATATTATATCAAATGCAGTCACAGGATCATAAATCTCTCAGTAGGCACTGGGTGGCTTACTATTATTCACTGGGGCGCTTTCTTCCTGAAATATAAAACTCTGGGCACAAACTCCAGACATCATTATTTTACAGATGATAACTTCACAAAATGTCACACAATAATCAAAACAAGGGCCAATCTAATCTCTACAGACCAACTAAGGATGATTTCAATCTGCTCTTTCATAGTCGTCAGTCTAAACTCAATACACTCAATCCGCTACGCTTTGAAAATCTCCTAATAAGGCAAGTTAAACCCCAAGCTTGCAACTGGTATGAAGTCACAAGAGAGCAATTATGCTTTAGCTTGATAGTTAGCAAAGGACCAGAGGAATGTCTTTTCCCCGATAATGCCCGGACGTTGGAGACTAATCTAATTGAGTGTCTTTTTTGTGTGTGATTATTTATGATTAGAAAGTGTTAGTGGAAAATCTGGAGGAGATATCTGGGAACGTGTTTGATGCAGATCTCAATCGTGCTGCTCTCCCTGATTAATTATCTCCAGCTCCGCTAATGGTTGTCTCTCACAAACACAAAAAGCCCCCAAACTTTTTTGTGTCCTTTGAATTGAAATGGTTTTGCAGAACTGAATAATTTCTTTAACTGCTTGCAACTTTCAAACAAACTGATTTCAGTCAGAGAAAAGAAATGACAAGTAAAAGAAAAGTTCTTATACTTCTTGGCAGCCGTTCTCTTTGAGTAGCCATAGGAATATTATCATAGGAATCTTTCATTTCACGTTTTCTAGGTGTACTGTGTGTCTTTGCCCCTCTATGTTACTGAGCCTCCCATCTCCTTAGCATTGCCCTCTGGATATCTCATTTCCTGTCAGTGCAATTGGATAAAAGGCCTGGCTAAGGGCCTGGCTAAGGGCTTCTGGGGATATGGATTAGGGCATGGTAGAGCAAAGAGACCGAGGGTGAAAACATCTTCATCCATCAAAAATCAACCCATTTAGTGTATAAAAGACTTCATTCACAAATCCCATTGATTTTAAGTGAAATTTGTTGGTGGGGGATGTGAACCTGACATGTCCTTTTCCATGTCAAATTGTGAAAAAATTAAAAGTCCAGTTCTTAATTTGTGGAGTAGAATCCCTGGCAAAGTCCTAAAAAAGTCCTTTTGCTAAAACCAGAGCTACACAGAGAGATTCATAATGTCAAAATTATGACAAGGAGATGATGGAGCACCTGCTCCAGTTGTTTTTTCAGACATTCATTTGGAGCAGAGGCACTGAAATGTGCGTGCACTGGAAGAAAAAAAGAGATGAATAGGATCCCTATCAAGGAATAATTTGACTTTTGATGACGTACACCTGTCACTTAAATGAAAAAGTTTGGTTCAATTACAGATGCGAGTCCTGAAACAGACCACTGAACAGCTGTGACACACCAGCCAGAGATCTAATATTTGAAACCCTTTGGAGCCATAGCGGGAGCCAATAACATACTGACTGATCTGAAAAAATGTCCTATAGCTCTTTGACTTCATGACATGTTGGTCCATGTTTTCATTTTAAACGTGTTTGGGGAGTTTTATAAGTGCTCGCGATTAAAGTAGGTCACCAAAACAAAAAGAGAATCAACAATATGAAATAGAAAAACTAGGGTAGGCCAGGCAATCTCAAGCACCCTCTCCTCTCATTAAGGAGCTGGTCCCTTAAGCCTGAGGGTGGAAGGCATCTGGAGCCACATCACCAGTCATGATCATAAAATCTTCTTCTTTTCCTTTCGGCTTTCCCCTTCAGGGGTCGCCACAGCGAATCAACCTTCACCATCTAGCCCTATTCTCTGTATCCTCCTCTCTCACGCCAACTAACTTCATATCCTCTCTCACTGCGTCCATAAATCTTCTCTTCAGTCTTCCTCTAGACCTCCTGCCTGGCATCTCCAATTCCAGCATCCGTCTACCAATATATTCTCCATCCCTCTTCTGTACATGACCGAACCATCTCAGTCGGGCTTCTCTGACCTTCTGTCCAAAACAACTCACATGTGCTTTCCCTTTGATGGACTCATTCCTGATCCTATCCATCCTCGTCACTCCCATAGAGAACCTCAACACCTTCATCTCTGCTACCTCCGGCTCTGCCTCCTGTCTTTTCTACAGTGGAACTGTCTCCAAGCCATACAGCATTCCTGGTCTCACCACTGTCTTGTACACCTTTCCTTTCATTCTGGCTAATATTCTTCTATCACATAGAACCCCTGTAACTTTTCTCCACCCATTCCAACCTGCTTGAACCCATTTCTTAACTGTCTTTTCCACACTCTCTGTTGCTCTGGACCGTTGACCCTGAGTACTTAAAATCCTCCAACTTCTTGATCTCCACTCCCCGTAGCCTCACCGTTCCATCCTCTCAGTCACACACATATATTCTGTCTTGCTGCGACTAACCTTCATTCCTCTCCTTTCCAGAGCATACTTCCAACTCTCAAGATTTTCCTCAACCTGTTCTCTGCTCTCACTACAGATCACAATGTCATCTGCAAACATCATGGTCCATGGAGATTCCTGTCTAACCATATCTGTCAGCCTGTCCATCACCACTGCAAATAAGAAGGGGCTCAGAGCTGATCCCTGATGAAGTCCCACCTTCTCTGTTACACCTACAGCACACCTCACCACTGTCTCACAGTTAGCATACATGTCCTGGACCAGTCTAACAAACTTCTCTGCCACTCGAGACTTCCTCATTCAATACCAGAGTTCCTCTCTTGGCACCCTGTCGTATGCTTTTTCAAGGTCTACAAAAGCACAGTACCCTCTGACCTTTTCTGTACTTCTCTATTAGCATTCTCAAAGCAAATACTACACATGTAGTACTCTTTCCTCTCCTAGACACTTCCATACTTCCATAGGTATATCATCATTCTTCATCCTCTTCAATGCCTTCCTCACTTCACTCTTACTAATCTCTGCTACTTTGTGGTCTACAATACTCACCTCTTCTACCCTTCCCTCTTTCATTTTCCTCATTCATCAGCACTTCAAAGTTCATCTTCCCATCACTCATCTAGCATCTGTCAATACATTTCCCTCTCTAACCTTAATCACACACAGACCTGTTGTACATCCTTTCCGTCTCTATCTCTGTTTTTCCAACCTGTATAAATCATTCTCTCCCTCTTTACTGTCCAACCGAGCATACAAGTCATCATACGCCCTTTGTTTTGTCTTTGCTACCTCTATCTTTACTGTACGCTGCATCTCCCTATACTCCAGTCTGTTCTCTTCAGTCCCCTCAGTGTCCCACTTTTTCTTTGCTAAGCGCTTTCTATGTATATACTCCTGCAATTCCTCATTCCACCACCAGGTCTCCTTATCTACTTTCCTTCAAGACGACACACCAAGTACGCTCCTACCTGTCTCCCTGATCACACTAGCTGTAGTTGTCCAGTCATCTGGAAGCTCTCCCTGACCACCAAGAATCTCTCTTAACTCCTCCCTGAAAACCAAACAAAACAACTCCCTTTTCAGCTTCCACCACTTTGTCCTCTGCTCTGCCTTTGTCCTCTTGATCTTTCGTGTCACCAGAGTCATCCTACAAAGCGCCATCCTTTGCTGCCTGGCTACACTCTCACCTACCACTACTTAGCAGTCACTGATCTCTATCAGATTACCTCGTCTATGCAAGATGTACTCTACCTGCGGTCTCCTAACTCCCCTCTTATAAGTTACCTTATGTTCCTGTCTTTTCTGGAAAAAAGTATTCACTATAGCTATTTCCATCCTTTTTGCAAAGTCTTCCACCATCTGCCCCTCAGCTTTCTTATCCTTGATACCAAACCTGCCCATCACTTCTTCATCACCTCTATTGCCTGCACCAACATGTCCATTGATGTCTGCCCAAATTACTACTCTTTCATCTCGGGGGATATTCTGGATTACTTCATCGAATTCGTTCCAGAACTTCTCCTTTTCCTCTAACTCACATCCTACCATAGCCACTAACAACATTGAGCATCACACCTTCAATTTCCAGTTTCAGACCCATCAGTCTATCTAACATCACCTTCAGAACATTCCTAACAAACTCCTCTTTCATGATAACTCGTACTCCATTTCTCTTCCTGTCAGTATCATGATAGGACAACTTAAAACCTGCTCCCAAGTGTCTAGCCTTACTGCCTTTCCATCTGGTCTCCTGGACACACAGTATATCCACCTTCCTTCTCTGCATCATGTCAACCAACTCTCTACCTTTTCCTGTCATCGTCCCAATATTCAAAGTCCCTACTCTCAGTCCCAGAATCTTGCCTTTCCTCTTCTCTCTCTGCTTCTGTACACACCTTCCTCCCCTCCATTTTCGACCCACAGTACCCCAATTTCCACTGCTACCCTGTAGGTTATCGGTGCTGATGGCAGTCGTCATTAACCTGGGCCTCGACCGATTCGGTATGAGATTCATAGGTTTGATTCGCACATTTGGTTTTGGCAAAAAGTTTTATGCCGGATGCCCTTCCTGATGCAACCCTCTGCATTTATCGGGGCTTGGAACCGGCTCAGCGAGACGCTGGCCTATGCTCCCCTGAGGCTGGCTCCAGGAGACACTGGCCTGTGCCGCCCTAAGGCTGCATTAATCATGATCATAAAATCCATCACATTAATAACATGCAGCTGAAAATCATAAAAACGACACAAAACGCATATTCAATTTAAATATAATGAAAATGTCCTTGGTATCAGCTAAATCAACAACGATGCAACAGAATATCTTTTTGTCTGGATTTTTGATTTTTCAATGTTTTGGATGAATAAAATGATACTTGATTGATCCTCAATGGGAAAACACGTGGAAATGTATTCCTTGTTATTCCTAGTTCCAGGTTACCACTGCACTCCTCTGAATTTCATCTCAGCCAATCACAGGATAGCCTGCTTGATTGTCCAGGTGGACGAACATGATTGGTGGAGCTTGGTGTAAATCACTTCTCTGTGTTGTCCTTTTCGTCTTTACCACACGTTTAGGAGTTTAGTGTTTGTGCAGCAGATGCAATATGATGAAGTCAGAGTAAGTATGTCTACCCCGGGAGGTCCCTGACAGGGACCTTTGTTATTACAAATAGTTAAATGCTGTAATATTAAGTATCTCATCGAACACAGGAAAAGTTCCTTAACAGTACATTCAAATGGCTCTCTATATTAATAAGGAAGGCCAATTAAGTTCAAAATGAGAACAATTAAAACTAAATTATAGTTTGATGCAATGTTGGAGTCTTGGCGCAATGGCAAATGCATCTGCTCGTAACTGCAAACACAATGACTTGAATAATTCCTTTAATTGCTGGCATTTACTTTTTAAATCTTTGCGAATGTTTTGTAGAACATTAATGATGCATTAATAAACAATGAGCTATTAAATTCCTAATAAGGGCGAGATTAATAAAGAAAACCCAGAGGGTGGTGATACTTGTGCACTGAGAGAGGAATCCCAATGTCTTTGCTAGGTGACTCTGACTCACAATAATCACACTTGGAGGGACTCAGTACACTGATCAAGGATACCGAAGCAGATTATGGCAGGATATAGTTCCATGAATCAACTTATCCGCAAGGAAAATGGCCAAACTGTGAATAATGTCGCAAAGAGTAGTGAACTCTGAAAGAGTATTTTTTACGCATTTATGGCAGTAATACCCTACATTCATTTAATACCCCCCCTCCCCTCCATCTGTATTTGAAGGCTGCGCGTCGTATTGGCGTCTCTCCTATTAGCTCACTGTGGCAGAGTTGGTTACAACAGTAAATGTATCTCATGCAAATGTACTTTCAAAAATTTTAGCACCCACTGAGGCAAGAAAGTCCAAGGCCGAAAGAGAGTCCCGCAACGCCCTTGCCAAGAGCTTACAGAGAGGTGACTGTGTTTCTCGAGGGCGAGCTCATTAAGAGCACCCATGTGTGTTTAACAGATACCATGAGCTCTCTTTCTTTCAATAACAACTCATTAATGAAGGTTTGTATGTGTAAGGGAATTAGAGTGGCTGTAGCCATGAATCATGAGACACATCAGTTTTGTGTTACTGATCAGATCCCAAACACCGGGCTGACAAAGATAAACACAGCAGCAACATGAGAAGTAGGGAGAACAGCGTCTGTTTAAGAATGACCATTTGTCCAGAGGATTTCATGAGTGACTGCTGAATATCACTAATGCTTTCCCCCACATGAGCAGAGTTTCAGCTTCTTGATTCATTTTGTAAGACCAAGCCATTATTTTGATACACAAATATGATGCAGTGATTTGTTGCAATACTGCAACACAAGTGCAACCCATTGAATGACATCCAACAACAGTGATTTAAACTTTGCCTGAAATGTTTGATGCATCGCAGTTGTTGTGTTCTCTACCAGTATTATGTTAACATCCATGGTTGATGGGGCAGTCACAGACCAGGACCAGTCACCGGCTGTTTTGAACTCTCTCCAAGGTGGAAAGTCAGCTGTGTTGAAAATCAACAAATATTATTCAGAGACCACACAGGGCTCACTTTGTTGTATGAATTTATGCTTCAGTATCACGTTTCTGCATGCCAAAACTGTGGACTTGTTATTAAAAACAAAAATAAGCCTAATTTAATTTAATTTAATTTAATTTAATTTAATTTAATTTAATTTAATTTAATTTAATTTAATTTAATTTAATTTAATGTGGTCAAAACATATTACATCTTATAGATTTATGTTTTTTGGGATTATGTGATTTAGATTTTTGTGAAAACATTTGTGGCTTAATTGATTTATTTTTTATATAAAAACTGGAAGCTTTGAGTTGGATCTTCATCAGGAGACTGCTAGCCTTTCAGGTCTTGCAGCCTCCTTACTTATTTCCCCTACCAAACTCCTCATAATCCCAGAGTAAAAAAAGAAAAAAAAAAGGAAAAAATATTCTTACGCTTCCTATGAAATGATGTATAACAACTACTCTGGAGGTCTCTTAAATAAATCTGTACACCTGTAAAAACACTTTTCTGTCCCTTTTGTGAAAGATTAAATATACACGATATGCTTAATAACATATTTTGGGAATCAATATCAGTCCCAGTTAGAAACATGTTTCATGAAATCTTAATTTTCTTCCAGATCCTTTACGTTACATATATTCTTACGAATATTTGAACAACACATTTCAAGTAATCAAACAGGGATTTAAATTATTTTGTCTTTAGAAACTTCCATCATGTTTTGCCAGCTCCTCAATTTACAATATTACTCATGGTAATTGTAATGAGGAATAATAATACATCAATGGCCGATAACACAATTTGTATAAAAAGAGGCATTTTTTATTAACATTATATTTCCCCACAACCTAATGATATATTTATACACACACACACACACACACACACACACACACACACACACACACACACACACACACACACACACACACACACACACACACACACACACACACACACACACACACACACACACACACACACATATATATTTTTTTATATTTATTTTATAATTTTTTTTTTTGCTATTTTCTCGCTGTTTTTGAAGATACATGATGCCCCG